>PQXP01000472.1:0-19306 GCA_002973495.1 Apiotrichum akiyoshidainum | reverse complement strand
GGGTGGGTGGGGTGAAAACGTTGTGTGGTCCCCCCGCTTTAGAACCGGAGATCGGGCGGTCCGAAGCGAGGCCGTGTTCGCTTGTTGGTCAGTGCTGGTGTTGCTCTCGCTCTCGCTGTTGCCAGTGGGGAAGCGGAAGGGAGAAGAGTGGGACCCCGATGGCGAGCACGCAGGCGACAGCGGCAGCAGCAATGAAACAGACATAGAGACGACCAACTCTCTCTCTCTCTTTCTTTCTACATCTCAATCTCGTGGTCTGGTCTTGGACTTACTTTTGTGCTGCCAAAGATCCGTCATCGTAGCACCATTTTCAGACACACGTTCCGAATAATTTACACAACTCCACCATCCCAACAGCCGGCCAACAGGTCTCAACAACGAAGACACTGCTGCTCTCGCCATCGCACGTGTTGTTGCTGGGCATTAGGATTAGGATTACTAGGTCGGGCACAGATCTCTTTCCATCGCCATCACCATCACCATCACCATCATCGACCCACCCACCCACCACCCGCCCGCTCGAGTGGAGCACCATTTCCCCAGCCCCATCTGACTCGAGACGACCCTGTAACAGGCAGGACAACTCGACCACTGCGCTTGCTATATAATACCGGTGATCGCCACCGATATCCTGCTGCACTTGCTCGACTCGTCCTTGGCAACGACAACGCTCCCTGTCTGGTCTGGCTCGACACGGCACATTGCTCGTCCCTCACTCGTCGGTCGTTCCTCACCATCCAACCGGATATTGTCGGCCCATCAATCTCACGCACATCATCACATCACATCTCATCTCATCACTTTGACTTTCCACTTCAACTCCCACTTTTCCATCCACATCTCCTCCTCGTGTCTCCCTCATCGCAATTCACTCTGCCCCAGACATAGATCGCCATCCGCACCTCAGCTAGAGCCCCTTGCCGCCGACGACTCTCCCCCACTTTTCACCGATCCGAGCCACGACGTGAGACGAGACCTGAGACATTGCCGTCCGATCTTTTTCCAGGCGCAAGCAAGGTGTAGTGTAACGGACACTCCTAAAGCAACCGCGTCGACTACCATTACCCACGCGCTTGCTCGTTCACTGTCTCGAATCCTCCCGTGGCCTAGAAGCAAGCTGCACCAACAATGACCACGAGACTCGACAAGCAGCCCCACCGGGCGCAGGACAACAACACCTACCAGAACGGACAGTCATCATCCTCCAACTCCATCGTTCCCCCTGTACCCAAGGTTGATCGTCGCATCAACCCGGCCCAGTTCAGCTTCACTCCCATGCGCCAGCCTCCTTCCCCCAGCCCCCTCTCCCGGACAGTGCCCATGGGGGGCGGCGACTCTGGCTCAGGCTCGGACGCTGCCCCGTCCAAGCCAGTCAAAAAGGTCCACATCGCACAGCCCGAGGCCGACGACGACGACGCTCCGCCGTGCTTTATTCATTCCGGTCTCGACAAGCACGGCTCCCTCCAGGACTGGCTCCGTGGCAAGGGTGACCACTTCCTCCCCCACCCCCACCACAAGCCGGGCCGCGACCGTCTCCGTGACGCTGGACGGGGGCGCAAGGCTGGTCCCAGCGTTCACATGGACGGCGAGCCCGACGACCACCACCTGGGACGCTCCAACTCGGCCCCGATGCCCTCCAGCGCGCTCAAGACCAAGAGCCCCGAGGCGCTCAAGACCACACGCCCGTTGCCCCTGTCCGACCCCCACAGCCGGCTCCGAGACGGCTACGAATCGGACAAGTCGACATCGGTAGAATCGCGTCTCGAGAGCCCGCCGGACCAGGAGTATGAGTATGACGATGAGGACGACGATGAGTACACGTCCAGCCTCACCCGCCAGCTCGCGGCCACGGCCCAGGGCGTGCGTGAAGTGAGCAAGGAGCTCGGTCGTACGACTGTCCACTCGCGCGTTCAGCACATTCTCATCGTCACAAAGGCTCGCGACAATGGTCTCATCCGCCTTACCCGCGAGTTGGCGCTCTACCTTATGCAGCGCGAGCTGCCGTTCATCCCCAACTCGGCCGCGAGCAGCAGGACCGACCTGACGAGCTTTAGCGAACGGAGCGGCAGCGCAGGGCTCAGCAGCCGCCGTGTTGTCGTCTACGTTGACGCCCAGTTGCGCAACTCGAAGCGCTTCGACGCCGAGGGCCTGCAGCGCGACTACCCCCACTTGTTCGAGCCGGTACAGCGTCGCCGATCGTCCTCCGTCTCAGCTTCGACCACCTCGCTTTCTACCCTCGCCTCGAGCTGGGGCACCAACGGCTATGGCCAGGACCGCCCCAGGCGCGAGGACGGCCAGCTCAGGTACTGGACCGCTGACATGTGCTCCAACTCGCCCCAGCTCTTCGACTTTGTCGTGACTCTTGGCGGTGACGGCACCGTGCTATTCACTTCTTGGCTCTTGTAAGTCACGCGCAGAGGACAATGCGTTTATCAGTGCGTTGAATAGCCAGTTGCTGACCATATCAGCCAGAAGATCGTGCCTCCCGTCCTGCCCTTTGCGCTCGGATCCCTCGGCTTTCTCACAAACTTTGACTTCAAGGATTACCGCAAGACGATGGACCGGGTCATTGACGAGGGTATCCGCGTCAACCTACGCATGCGCTTCACCGCCACAGTGTACCGTGCGGTGGCCCCCGACGAGTCGATGGTCGTCAAGCGCCACGGCAAGCGCAAGGCCATCCGTCGCCCCGGTGGCGATATTCTCGTTCGCCAGGTCGACAAGGACGGCTGGGACAGCCTCGAGGGCGGCGTTGACGTCCCCAAGCACACGAGCGAAAAGGAAAAGGAGATTCTGTGCTTCTCCACCCGCCCAGTCGAGCAGTTTGAGGTGCTCAACGACCTGGTTGTCGACCGCGGACCCTCGCCGTTCGTGTCCCTGCTCGAGGTGTTTGGCGATGACCACCACCTGACCACCGTCCAAGCTGACGGTCTGACGGTCTCGACCCCAACGGGATCCACTGCCTACTCGCTCTCGGCTGGCGGATCGCTCGTGCACCCGCAGATCCCCGCGCTGCTCCTTACGCCTATTTGTCCCCACACCCTGTCGTTCCGCCCCATGTTGCTGCCAGACAGCATGGAGCTCCGCGTGTGCGTGCCCTACAACTCGCGCTCCACCGCCTGGGCGTCGTTTGACGGCCGTGGCCGCATCGAGCTCAAGCAGGGCGACCACATCAAGATCACTGCGTCAAAGTACCCCTTCCCCACTGTCTGTGCGGACAAGCAGTCGGCCGACTGGTTCAGCTCCATCTCGCGTACCCTGCGGTGGAACGAGCGCGAGAGGCAAAAGTCGTTTGTCGTCGTCGAGGAGGCTGCCGAGCCTGTCAAGGCGAGAAAGGGACGCCGCACGTCGATGGGCGGCGACGACGATGAGGAGGACGACACGGACGACGACGAGACCGAGTCGGACGGCAGCTACTTTTCCGAGTCGGACGAGTTTGACATTGACGACCGCAGCGGCGGTGAGACGCCATCGCCTGTCAGCGGACCCCCGCCCGCCGCGCCCGTGTCCCGCACAATGCGTCATCTCACTGCCGACAGCGTCAAGTCTGGCGTACAATCCCCCGACCGCTTCGGATCAGCATACCGCGCCCCGCCGCCGCTCTCGCAGCGGCACCTGCTGGAGAAGCTCGCGACGGTGGAACACCAGCTGCGGCAGGCGAGCATGAACAGCCCGAGCGATACTGAGACGCCCGCGACCGTACGGTTCGACCCCACGGCCACTGAGGTCGCCGAGGCGCACGAGGCCAGTCTCGAGGCTGCCGAAGCGGGCGACGTGGTCGCGTCGCTGCCCGACGCGGAGGGCCATGCCGACGGGCCAGGCTTTGCGCGCTGCGAGTCGGATGCGACGCTCTACGGCAACGAGTACCTCGACACGCAAGAGCCGCTGTCGGCCACGACGTCCCGCCACGGCCGCAGTGACAGCATCACGATCGGCGGCGGCCGCACGCCGCGCCAGGGCCGCTCGCGCTCCCGTTCTCGCCACCGCGGCGCGAGCCAGACGCGCTCCCGCTCAGGCTCCCCCGCTGTCGGCGCGAGCAAGCCCAAGGCATTCGCGTTCTTTGGCCACGACGACTCGACGTCCGAGCTCAGCGACCACTCGTTCTAATCTCACAATGCTGTCCCCGCCGCTACCGCGGCTACCACGCTATCTGTCGGAGATATTTCATGTTCTTCCCATCCCACTCTACCCTGATACTCATAACACTCACTGCATCCCATCCAAACTGCACTGCAACAGCCAACCATAAGACCCGCCATGACGCTACAAGATCCGGCATTGGAGCCCCGCGTGGAAGAGAACGACGAAGAGTGGAAGAGACGAGCAGCAGTTAATGTATTCATGTGTGACGCGGGTGCAGAGCAGTGGGACCGTAGGCAGCTGAACCGTCACTGATATCCTGTGACCAGATATCACTCGGACCATTACAAAGTCCATGTCCCTGGTCCGTCGGTCCGTCGGCTTCTCACCCACCTCTCCATCTCAGCGCAGGCGGGTGTTTCGAGACGCAAAAGGTTGCGCTCTGGCGAGCGAGCACTGACCACTGACAGGATCGAACTGCCGACCTCCGCATGGACTGATACGCTCCTGCTCTCCAGGCGGAGAGAGGGAGTCTGCGTATTAGTACGATGCTCTAACCAGCTGAGCTAAGCGGCCACGGACGAACGGCAGCCGCGGCGACGATGCCGAGACGCCCCCCGACGAGCCCAGCCGCAGCTGCGACGGACAGGCGAGCCGGTGGGCCGAGTGGGGCTAGGCCCGGCGGGCCGGCACAGCGCAGATTGCACGTATCGGATGGAACGGGAATGAGGGGGGGGGGGATAACGTGCTGGAGCTCGACGACGGGAGGGGCGGTCAACGTCCGTCTGCGTCGGCAGTCGGCAGCCACCAGGTCTAGAGCAGCAACCGCGCTCGCTCCGCGTTCGTCTCCCTCGCCTGGGCGAGCGCGGAGTCGACGTGACCGGGCCTCCTTGCTATTTCAATGCCCTCCCGCGCCGCAGCTGTTGCCGCATCGGACTCGGTGCCCAGCGGAGACACCACCCGTGGCCCGCCATCAGCATTCTGCGGGCAGAGCGCGCCAGCACGGAGCGAGACGGAAATGCCACTCCCAATGGTGGGTTGGGCCGAAAATTGAGAAAGTATAGTTGGAGACATAGCTCAGTTGGGAGAGCGTACGACTGAAGTTCAGTTCTACTTCGTACGGTCGCCGGTTCGATCCCGGCTGGCTCCATTTAATTTTTGTATTTTTTTAAAAAAAAATTGTGATTCTTTCTCGGTCATTCTATTGCGCAAAGACGCATGGGTATATTGGCTGAAGACAGTCCGAAAGACGCTTGGTTATCCGATGAAGGTAGTGAGCAACAACTCAGTGCGGACCTCGCAAGGGAAGGGGAGGAGAGTGTCTCTCCCTTGAAGAACACCACAAGCGGTGTGACAATGAACGTGCATGATTACAACAATATGATAAAAGGTGGTCTACTCTGTTTAGGTGCATGTCGCTGCTGGTTGCTAGTTGCTTGATTGATTGTCTGCTTGTCTGCTAGCTTTAGGGCGACAAGCTGCTTCTGCGGTGTGGTGTGAGGTGGGTTGCAGGTCGGAGGCGCGTTGGGGTCAGCGTGGTGTCCGGTCGAGGGCGGGCAGCCACGAGGCGGGAATGGGAGAGTGGGTCGTCGTTTTCCCTGTTGGGTCTCGGCGTCTCTGCTTCGTCCATGTCGTTGTCACTCGATGGGGAGAGCGACGTCGCGGCCGAGCTGGCAGTAGTGGCTGACGCCTCTGTGCTGCTGCGCTGGCTGTACCGCTCGGCGGTGAACGGGTCGGGCGACGCACGCATGGCCGCCGCAGCGGCGAGGGCATCTTCGAGCATGTTGGACGCGACAGCCGTGCCGAGCGACTCGACGCGCGCGGACAGCCAGCCGCTGAACATGGAGCTCTTGCAAAAGGACGCGTAAAAGTCCGACTCGACGCGGGATTTGGACGAAATGCCGCGCGCCTTGAAGGCTAACGGATTCGGGCCGAGCGTGCGGAGGTGCTGCAGGAAGGTCGGCAGCGAGAAGGGCTTGAGCGTCTGCAGGCCGAGAGCGGGGGAGGGAGGGAGGACGGGCGTGAGGTGTCCGTTCGCGGCAACGACGGGACTGCCACGCTGCGGGCGAGGGTGGTGAAGCTGCTGGTGGAGCTGGAGCTGCGGGTGGCCCAGGCTCGGCGTCTGGGGTGTCGATGCCATGGGCGAGCGAGGCGGCACCAGAGTCTGGAAGTACCGGTTCAACGGTACAAGGAGACGTTCCGTGAGCTGCTGAAAGTGCGTGCGGAGGGCCGCGTTGCCGTCGGGGTCATCCAGGCGGCCGGCGGCAACAAGCGCCTCGAGACGCTTCAACAGGGGACGATCCTTGGAGACGCTGCGGGCACGACGGGACACAAAGCCCTCGGGGACGTCCTGCTTACCCGGTAGCTTGGGCCTATTGGCGCCGGGGATGGAGATGACGTTCGGCCAGTGCGACGCAGCGTTGCGGAAGAATGGGTTCGTGACGCCAACAACCACACCCGCCTGCGGCTTGCTGGCATTCACTAGCAGGCTAAAGTCATGGTCGTGGATGTGGAGGTACGGCCTAAAGTCGCCTGCAAGGGGTAGTGGGCGCACCAGCTCGCGAAGCCACCATACGACCTCGGAGCAAGTCTTGGGGTCCGGCGCAATAATGAGTAGCGGTTCAGCGAGTACAAGACACTCCCAGATCGACCACAGAGATGGAAGGAAGCTCGCAAATGACCGCAGCGGCGTGGAAGCGGGAAGGGAAGCCAGAATCTAGAGGCGTTAGAAGACTGTAAATCCGTTGCTCAGACCGGAGGGATCTACTCATGATTCCTACACATTGGGTACTCATCGGCAGTGGGCCACGCCCGGGAAGAGCGACCTGGGGGTTTTCCGTCTCGTCGGGGAGCTTGAAGGTGAGAATGTCGGTCATGAGCGGCACCTCAAGAGTCGAGTCAGGCTCGGGATCGGGCCAGCCTGCAATGGAGTGGCAGGCGACCTCGATAGCAGTGTAGCCGTGCTCAAAAAACGCAGGCGCCAGGCGCTTGAGGACCTCATGAAAGAGCGCGGGCAGGGGCAGGTGGGTAAGGATCACGACTGATTTCTGGAGCGTCAGTGCTGGATCGTTGGCTTCCGCGCATGTCAGCGTTGGAACTCACCTGCATGTACCCTCTGGATATGCTCTTATCCTTCTTCTGGTAGAAGAAGACATAACCATAGAGCCACTCGCGGCCGCGTTCGTCCCATACACGGTACTCTGCCTCCTTTTGGCGAGACAGAGAGTGGCCTCGAGAATGCTTGAGCACGGCACCGTTGCGATCCGGCAGGGGGCTCGGCGGCTCGGGGTACGCCAGCGACTCGGGCTCGGGGGGGACGTCGCGCACCTTGAAGCTGAATTGGATCGAGCCCTCGGTGAAGAGCGAGGTATCAGGGAACGACGAGAATGCGCTGCGGGTCAGTCACGATCCAACCAATGATCCGCAAACGTGACTGATGCGAGGCATGAGCCGTTACCGGCACAGTCCCCGGCATAACAACTCACACATTCTCCTTCAGACCCGGTCCCCATCGCCTGCCAACAGCTCTCCGCTCGACGACTGGGCCACGCTCGAGATCAAAGTTGCAGACAACGATCTCCTTGACCCATCGTCCCATTTGGCGGGCCGTGTCGGCGTCAACTAACGCCGGGGGCCGAGGAGAGGCGCTGTAGCCATCTCCTACCGGGTCTATACTGCGCGAACCAGCGGCCGTCGAAGCGCCGAGGCGCGGGGAAACGTTGGCACTATGTGTGTTGACTGTGAGGTTGGCCTGCGAGTGCGAGTGACTGAACGGCTTGGTTGGAGACGGCAACTGGTCGGGGGCAGTGGTGACAACTGAGG
Source organism: Apiotrichum akiyoshidainum (assembly GCA_002973495.1). Classification (NCBI taxonomy): domain Eukaryota; kingdom Fungi; phylum Basidiomycota; class Tremellomycetes; order Trichosporonales; family Trichosporonaceae; genus Apiotrichum; species Apiotrichum akiyoshidainum. The sequence goes on along the minus strand of PQXP01000472.1, from coordinate 11,404 downwards.
GGATAGGAGATGAGCTGCCTCCGGGCTCCTTGACTGCAGGGCGCCGAGCCGGCGTCCCCTCGGTGCCATTGTTGTTGGACGCTTTGTTGCCAAAAGCGGCGGTACCCTTCGGGGCCTGGTGTGATGGGGCCGGCGAGCTGGTGAGGGCAGGCCGCAGGGGCTGAGGATCACTATTGGCAGGCAACGGGGCGCTGGATGACCATGCAGACCGGGAAAGATTGGACGGGGCAGCGGTTCTTGAGCTAGAAGGGGTGGGACTCGCTGATGGGGAGGAGGGACGGCTAATGGAGCGCTGGAGATTGTTGACTAGGAGACGATCTGAACGAGAACGTGGAATGGACATGGAAATGTCGCCCGAGTCGTCGTCGTCTAGCATGCCTGGTGTGGAAGAAGCAGAAGTGAGGGATGAGGCGGAGACATGATTGAGATGGAGGTTCTGTAGCTGGGAATAGACCGAGGCCGAGTTTGAGGTTGAACGGGCGAGGTGGTTCTGATGGTGTTGTGATGACGATGCTGGTGTTGTTGATGTTGATGGAGGGGATGCAGTGCGGGAGGAATGATACGAGTTGAATGCCTTTCCCGGGGTGGGCGGTGCAGACATGAGTAGAATTGTAGAGGGATGGGAATGAGAATGAGGCGAGTAGTTGATGGAGAGAGACAGAGACAAGGACGAGGGTGAGGACAACGGTGGCCTGGGCATGGACGACATTATCGACAGATGTGATCACAGTGTGTGCCTGTGGAGCAGCAGTGATGGAAGGTCAATCTGATTCCGTGGAGCACAGCGGGTGAGTTGGGGGTCTCCACTCATTTCTCCCTCTCTCTCTCTCTCTCTCTCTCTCTCTCTCTTATACCTGCACATCAGCATGCATGCATCATAGGGTCAAGAGCGCAAGAGTGAGAAAGCAGCAGCATCATATACACAGGCATACATGCATCAGCACGCATACCATTGCAACAGCCTGCCGCCTGCCGGTTGCTGGGGTCCGTCGTGTCTGGACGATGGCGTGCCGGGGCTCTCGTTGGAGTTCCGATTCGAGGCTGGCTGGCTGGCTGGGCATGGCTGAACCCTGTGCCAGCCCAATGGTCCCTCTGTCGTCACACCCGCTCTGCCATGTACTCCCTCTCTCGCAAAGAGGTGGGCGACGACTGTGACGTGTGCAGTAGTGACCCTGCAACATCTAGATAGGTACCAAACGACCCGCCTTCACTGGCATCACTCTCGTAATTAAGAAAGCTCCAGGAATCTGGTCTTGTGAGACCGACCTAATAAAAGGTGGCGGCGTCGTGCTCCTCTCCAACCTGTCTAAGACGGGCTGGTAATGGTACGCTAGGAGCTGCAACTACATTGTCGCTCTCAATCCCACATGCATCACCGGCATCCAGACAGCTTTGCTTGGCCACCCTACCTCCGGCTATTGGCGGAACATTCAAATGAAGCGCCATCTCCATCGTGGTCAATTCAGATAGCGCCTCCCTTCTTCGCCCCCTCCTTCCATCATATTGAACGCCAAGGAGCATGCTGGTATTTCGGCGTACGAAGCAGGCCAACATAGGTATTGACTTCTGCATCATTTTTTCACATTGACTCTTCACTTGGTTGTTACCTCTACACATGCTTGTCGACGGGTACCACAGCCCTCACGATGCGCCCTGGGTGACCTTGCCGTCGACCAGCTGCAGAACCTTTCCATCTGTCCATGGCACCTCATCGTCGTAGTGCGAGACAACAATGCACGCCTGCTCCTTGCCCTCTGCCCGCATCTCCTTCCACTCCTCCTGTAGGAGGCCCGCGCACTTTTCCCAGATCTTCTCGTCCATGCCCTGTGTCGGCTCGTCAAGCACGATGAGTGGCGCACGCGAAACGATGGCGCGGAGGAAGATGAGCAGCGCCTGCTGCGGGGGCATGTAGTGCGCAAATGGCTTGTCCGCGATGGTGTGTAGCGTCATCTTGCTGTCCTTGCGGCCCGCACGGTTCGTCGACAGCTCGTCCTTAAAGTAGTCGAGAAGGTGGAGGACGCGTTTCCTCTGGTCGTCGTTCAGTGGGCGGCGCGAGAAGACGCCCTCGTAGCCTGTACCCAGCACCTCGAACGCTGCCAGGCCCATGTTGCGGGGGAAAGCGGCAAAGATCTCAGGAGAGGTGTGGCCGATCAGCTGGCGGAGAGTGGGGGTAGGAACGAGCCGGCGGGGCTGCGAGAAGAGCTTGAGCGCCGAGGCGGGGAGTGAGAACGATTGCGGGTGGTGGCCGAGAATGACCGAAAGGAGCGTCGTCTTACCCGAGCCTGGCTATCAGCGGCTGCACAGCGAAGACACCAGATGAATTTGCGGGTAGTGTCCATTTAGCGCTTACCGTTTGATCCCTTGAGATGCCAGAGCTCTCCAGGGCGAACGGACCAGTTGACGTTGTCGAGCACCTTGCGGGTTCCCTCTCCGTACGAGACGCTGACGTTCCGGAGCTGGACGAGGGGCGGCTCTGTCGACCCCGCGACGGTTTGGACCTGGTCGTCCGTCTTGGCTTCTTGCTTGTCAACACCCTTATTGCGCGCATCCCACTCATGTCTTGTTCCAACCCAAACCTTGCCATCACGGACTTCACAGACGTTGGTGACCCAGTCGGCGAGCGTCTCGTCACCCTTTCCACGGAGGACAAGGACGACGCGAGGGTGGTCCTGCGTGGCGTTGAGATCCGACAGCAGCTCCGAAACAGTGATGCGCGATACAACGTCAAGGCCTGCCATGGGATCTTCAAGGATGAGCAGGTTTGGGCGGGTCATGAGTGCAAGGCCAATACGCATGCGGCGGGTCTGGCCACTCGAGAGCGCGATCGCCGGAATGTCCTTCATGTGCTTGAGCTCCATCGTGTTCAGCGCCGCGTCGACGTTTTTAGCCGCAGTCTCCTGGCAGTCGAAGAATGAGATCATCTTGTCACGCAGCAGCATCTTATCCTCCTCCTGCAGCGCCCCGTAGCGGGCGGTAAAGTCGGTGAACTCGCCAGTGTCGCTCGGCTTGGCAAATGCCAGATACCGGGTAGCGTTCCAGTTGTCCTTGTCAATCGCGTACGAGGGCGGGCTAGACAAGTTGACGGGAAGGGGGCCGGGGGAAGGGGTGTTGGGTGTGATACGGTGACGGCCCAGGAGGGTCTGGTAAGGTCAGAACTGACCGGGCTGGCAACAAACAAGGACGCAGTACTCACCTCAACGGCCGCCCTCCGCCCTTCGGCATCACCAACGATAGCCCACCCCTCCTCTCCACCGTCGCAGATCGTTAAGCCCTCCTCGGGGAATTGCAGAAGGGCCTCGCCGTTCTCGAGCTTCGCGGCGCCTAGCGGAAAGATCTTGGCGGACGAAGGCAGGCGGACCAGAGGCGACTTCATCGTCTTGGGCGCACCGCGAGCCAGTCGAACAGCTGTCCACAGCATGGTCCAGGGGAGCTGTTTTGTTGTTGTTGATATGAAGAGAGGGAGAGGTAAAGAGACATAATGGTCTTGGGGGCGAGTAATATGACGAAGTTGCTTGAACTTTGGAGTGGTTCGGGTGAGAGTCACGGGTGGGCTCTGTGGGACCCCGGCGACGTCTGGGACAGGACAACCCGCATAATGTTGCTTCTCTGATGTTGAACTGTGGGCCTATACCGCTCGAGGAGAGTGTCTTGGACAGTAGAGATGAGCTTCAAGACTTTGGAAGGCAAAGAGAAGAGGAAACAGGACAGACGCGGGTGACCAGCGTGGACCAGTCTTAGCCTGCAACAGAGTTGACAACAAAGAAATTGAAGGCACCTCCACTCTATCCACCTCCCTCCCCATCACTCCATCCACTACCACAACCCACCATGCCGCCCTTCCGACTCGAGATCTGCATCGACTCGCTAACTTCTGCCCTTGCGTGAGTACTCTGATCGCGGAAGCGAAACAGTGTCCTAACTCTGGTCTGCTGTAAGGAGGAAATATTATGAGCAGATCTACAGACCACTTGACGCTGACAACCCAGAGCCGCACCGTATCTCCGCGAAGGAGACCGGTTTGAGGTCTGCGGAAGCCTTCTAGCGGGTGAGTCTGACGTATCAGTCTACTCCTGTATAGCAACTTCCTACCAGACTTGCTGAGGAAAGGTATCTTCGTAGAGCTGACAGTTGTAGGAGGGGGAACGACACCGAGCATTGGCCTCGTCAAAGCGATTCGTGAACGCGTTCCGCATGTGGGCCTGATGGTGCGTCTTTACTACGTTTTCCTTTCCTCGTAAAAAGCCTCATCCGAAGAACCTGGGTGCTGCGACGCTCCCTACGTCGTCTTCACTCGCCAGCTACGGAAAACTAACTCCAGGTCATGATCCGCCCCAGGCCTGGGTCCTTTATCTACACCGAGTCTGAGATCGACGTCATGCTCGCTGACATTGCTGCCGCAAGGGATGCAGGAGTGGCTGGAGTCGTCTTTGGATGTCTGGACAGGACGGGCGAGGTCGACATGGACGCAACCCGGAGGTGGGTGTTGTGTTGTGGAGGTAGCCATGTCGCTCGAATTGTCCAACTCACGCTCTCACTGCTTGTGCTAACGCTACAGGCTTGTGGACGCTTCCCGAGGCATGGAAGGTACGTTCGTGGTTTCCTCTCTGACAAGCTGACAGCAGTCACATTCCATCGCGCCTTCGATGTGACTCCCTCGTGGCAGAAAGGCAGGTTAGACGGATTGCAAGAGTTCTAACTGCAGCCCTCGACACGATCATCTCCCTCGGCATATCCCGTGTCCTGACCTCGGGACACGCACGCACAGCGTTGGAAGGCGCAGCAGAGATTGACGCCCTGACGCGGCACTCGACAGCTATCACGATTCTCCCAGGTTCTGGTGTGAACGCCATGACGCTCGCGGAGCTCAAGAAGCGTGCACCTCTAATCCAAGAGGGACACTTTTCTGCCTCTTCCTCTGTTCCTGGAGACGGGGAGGGGACAGCGGCGGTGGACCGTGGAGAAGAGCTGGGATTCGGAAGCGCCGCGGTGTGGACTCTCGACGGCGAGAAGGTCAAGGTGGTGAGGGAACTTGTCGAGTCGTGGGAGCGGGGAGTGTAGAGTAGCGGGATGTAGAGGCTCCGGCTACAGTCGGCTCCCCTCAGCCTCTTCTGCAAGTTCAGTCGTTTCTCGTTGGGACGTCTTCACCTTTGTTGGTCAAGCGCGCAGGCCTCCGGCGACGTCGCCAAGGCAGCTCGGGGGCGACTAACAGATAGGAGACATAGCTCAGTTGGGAGAGCGTACGACTGAAGTCTCAGTCCTTAATTCGTACGGTCGCCGGTTCGATCCCGGCTGGCTCCATCTGCCTCGGAAGCTGGATATTCAGTGTTCGAGTAGCTTTTTGCATTATCTGGAGCATGTCCGAATCCAGATATGAAGTCTGAGGATCCGAGGACGAAATGCGGCTTGGCGGAATAGGCGTCTGTGAGGCCCGGTTTGTCGTCCCATGCCGATGCTCATGCCGACCACTACCAACCATAGATCTCGAGCTGGGCAGCGGAAATTGAAGCAATTCGTGGAAAGGCCGTAGAGCCAGAGCTGTACAGTTGCGCGGGCGGGCAGGTGAACGAACAACAGACGACGACAATTAATGGATCGGCGGAGGCCGACGCCTGGCTTGCCGCATACCGCCTGCCAGAAACTCGGTTCCGCTGTATGGTTGGCACATGAAGGAGGAAGGACACACCTGCACTTCAGAGAGTACATCTTTATCAGGCACTGTGTGTTGTATTCTCATTCTGCTGGGTTCATTTTGTGTAGCACGGGGCAAAGATCAAAACGCCGAGACAAGAGTCATAGAGGAACCGGGATGTCGGGTATAGATTCCGGTTGGTGCCTTAGACGCGAGGGGTTTCTGTTCTCCCACTGCGTTTTCATCTCAGCTCGACCACATCTTCCACAATCCTCCAACAAGATCTATCCGACCCTTCCGCGATGGATGCGGCGTCCTATCCTCACATCTTCAATCTCATCTTTGAGGCTGCTCCGCGCACGGCGCTACTGAGTCTGCGTGGCGTGTCCCGTGGGCTGCTGAGGCGCGCAGACAAGAAGCTTGCGCACCATCTTACTATCCGCTCGCAAGAAGACATCAATGATCCCGAGATTCTAACGCCTGGAGGACGTCACCCGGCTATGCTTGGCTGGATCGACATGTACGATGTTGACACGCACATCTACAACGATGACGCTCTGGCGCCGCACGAGTGGTTCCATGTGTCGGCAGACCATCAGGAGCACACCACGCGCTGCTACGCCCTACGGGCGCGCCGGTCGCGTTTTCTCAGCGCGGTCCAGGTAGTGGACATTAAGGAGGCAGTCGACGACGAACGGCTCCGCGAACTGTTGACGGCCATAGGACACCGTGTGACGCTGCGGCTCCAGTACACCCCTCGCCCAGGCCGTCCTGTCCCATACCTTACCTGGCCGTGGGAGTGTACGGACGAGCTCATCGTTATCACTTCGTTGAACAGCGACATCTCTCACGATGGCCTGGTGCTCGAGCACTCCGACACCGATGAGGACGAGGAGGAACGCGACGTCGAGGACGAGGACGATTCTCACCTGCAAAAACTTGTGTACTCCTTCTCAGGACACGGCTGCCTCTATATGCCCAACATACCATACGAAAACCGAACCGGAGACTCGCGTCGCGTGATATCTGAGATTGTGGCCCTATTTATCGACCGTGAGAGCGATGCACCTGAAGACTATGCCTTCCTAGGTCCTCCGCGGAAACCTCCGACCGACAATGCCGAAGGCGCTGCGGACCGCACTGTTGGGTCCTACGAGCCGAACCAGGCCGCTGACTCTGCCTCGCACAAGCAATCCCGTGCGAGTGCGGCCATTTGCGCATGGCTCGAGGCTGGAATCAACGTTACAATTGTCGGTGCCGACTCGATGTTGATTCCCAACTTTTGGAAACGCAACGACGAGCTTGACGAGGAGGGACATCAATGGCAACCTGGCACGGCGGAAACACTCCAGCGGTTCAAGGAGCACCTCGAAGTGGGCTCTAGGGGGTGCTCCCTCCGTTTCCTGACCGTCGATGAGTACCGCGGTACGATCTGTCCAGCCCGATTCGCGCTGCAATCGGGTAAATAGTCCTATGCAGATGCACCTTGGCTGGTAGTACCTTGATGGGGGTCTGTATCTGTTCCCTCAGTCGTCCAAGTCGGGAGACTCCCGTGGTGATTTAGCGGACATACAGTCACCTTCCTTGCTGCACCCACTTCCAGACCGGCCTGGACATCACCACCATCCTCTAATAAACCTACCGAGTCAGTAGCAGAGAAAAAGGTAGGCGCTTGCTCCTTTGAAGCAAGCGCTCGATGGAGCCAGCCGGGATCGAACCGGCGACCGTACGAAGTAGAACTGAACTTCAGTCGTACGCTCTCCCAACTGAGCTATGTCTCCATGATTAGCACAGTTGGTGATCTGTCCCTCGATGCTGGGGGTCCCCTCCTTGTCTCAAATGGCAGTGTGCAGCACGTAATCTGTTTCCCACGCCTGCTCGGGGAACGTGGTGTTAAGAGGCTCGCTCATCATCATTTTCATTCCCTAGAACTCATCGCGCTTCGCACGCTGTCGATGAACTAGAACCTCGGTCGCAATGCCCTGGTCCTTCAATCCTTTGACAATCCTCGCTCCTTGCGCTGCCCAAAACGCTCCTGCTGGGTCAATGGCCGCCCCTTCTTGAGTCTTGACTTCGTAGACGTGCTCGTCCGCAAGCTCTCCCACTTGACCAACGTAGGTGATTAACGGGGACACAGCGGCGGCCGAATCGCTCGCTCCAACGAGGGATGGAGAGGGGTTGTTCGTCGTCACACGAAGGTATGTGTGGCCCTGCTCGAGGTTGGATGGCATGGCGAGGACGAGGTTGGAGACAAGGCCGGATGGCACGAGGAGTGAGAGTAGTGGGAGACGTATGGTGGCGAAGTTCGAGAGGGGAGCAGGAGAGCGATAAGATGTAGCTGTATGCGCGAAGCAAGAGAAATGTGTCTCCGTGAGCTAGAGTGTATGCAGGTGTTGATGAATTGATGGGAGAAGTACGAAAAGTCAACAAGTTGGTGGATGGTCGTGGCCACCGCTGGTGGAGGCCAGCGGAATGACGTCTGATAAAGTGAGGAAGAAATAAGTTTTATGCTCGACGTGTCCACTGGTGACGCGCAGTTCGAACTTGTCAACATGACCAACTCATCGCTCTCTTGATCTCTTGTTCCCATCTCACTCCTCTCACTCCTTTCCCACACCGTGAGCACAGCAGCAGATACATTGCTAATGGCTTCAGCGTCTCACCGCACCACTCGTACGTGCTAGCGCTTTTCCAGGAACCTCATATTCAGCGGTGCTCACTAGCAGTACAAGGATGATCTCTGACGGCACCCTCACCGACATCTCGAACGGCCTTGGCGTCGCTGCTATGGTTCTCATCGTTGCTTACCACTTTGTCGCCGTCAACTCGAAGCGCATGCAGGAGCAGTAAAGCGAAGCAGCTTGGTCATGTTGCGGGCGCCCGTCGTGGACAACGCCGATCGGCCGCGGAGCGCAGAGTTATCGGCCTATACGCGCCGTTCACGAGACGGAAAGGAGAACTTGGACAGACCCGGTTGTCATAGACAAAGAAGAGAAAGCCAAATGGCAAGAGCGTAGGACACGCGAGACGTGCATGATCTGTACATGTATACCCACAGCGCAAGCCCTCGACGAGGCTATGCTCCGACACTCCCTCGCCGTGTAGATCAGATACCCCTAGATGGATACCAGTAGTCCCCATCCGACACTGACGGTTATGCTGACTGCTTACGTTCAACAAAACATGACCCCGTGCAGTCTCTTCGTGGCCAACCAGTGAGACTCCTCACCCCCAATCCAAATGCCACACGAGGTCAGCGACAGCGTACATGACGACAACAGCACGGGCGGCGCTGGGGATCTACGGGGATGGGGTTGGGGGTCTAGAGGTAAGGATACTGGTGGGAACCCCAGCAGCGGGAGTGCGGACACCAGACTTGAACTTGAGAGTCGAGCGCGAGAAAACACCAGCCTGGACTGCAAGGATCGGGAAAGCGGCTGTGCCAACACCCCACGCTTCAGTTGCTTCCGCTGCCGCCGAGGAGGCCATGGGTGATGCCTCGTGAGCACGTCGGTGACATCATTGTGGGTGCAGCGTTCTGGTAGTGCGGATAAGAACGCGATGAGCAGAGTGCCTCCTCGTGTGCTCCAAGGGCTGTGGACCTGGTGCGTGTGGCCTCAGAGACACGAGTTCCAGTTGACGGACTGTTGGATCTGGTACGTAGCGCATGTGGAACAGCTGTGTGTATCCTGGGTACCAAAATGCAGATCCCGACTCACCCTTTCTCCGGTGACGAACGGACGAGGAACTAAACTGCGTGTGAACTACATCAGTGGTGTGCTCAGACTATCCTTCAGCAGACCAAACCTGAGCTTGCAACGCTCTGACCTCGCCCATTGCGCAGCAAAGCCATCTGCGGACTATGAGTACCCCAATGCCCTCTCCTGTGGCGGGAAGACGGGCATCTTGAAAATGTTCTTCGTCGCTGCGGTTGCAGGAAATGAGAGGGCAGTGACCCAACAAGGACTAGTCTGACAAAGGCATTCTCGAGCAACTCTGAGGAGAGCATGGCAGATCGTACCAACACCCAAAGCCTATGCTAGACTCTGTAGCTGCTGCTGCAGTCTTGCAACCAGGCCGCTGCCAGACAATCCTACTAAACAGTAAATTGACTCCGTTCGTTATTCGTTGAGGAGCCACAGCTGCGATTGCGACGGCCCTCTGAAGCCTCCGGTGTTCCAGTGTACCCGGAACGAGCTCACTGTGGGCTTGAGTGGGTGAGTGGGGCTGTTGCTTCTACTAAACATGCCACAGTGGGATGACTCAAGTGGGGTAGCCTGAGCGGATTCGTGCCTGGGGATCTCTCCTGCACCCTGTCGATCCCACTATGACTACAAAAGCATCAGCAGGCTGTGTCAGGACAGCAAACCAGCGATGGGATCCCAGACTGACCCGCGTGGGATCGTATCTATCCACATGGAGACTGGTTGTCCTCAACTTTCTTCCGACACCCATGATCGCCAACCCATGGCTCATTGGGACTCGCTCCATGCTCCATGAGAACATTGCTTTCTATCTTTGTCCCTGCCAGCGCCTCAAGTGAAGGTGCGAGGGTTCTGCAGGTGGGAAACCACCTCTCTGGTCGCTCAGATGCCTGGTCGAATCCCCGCTGGTACACACCGTCTGTCCTGAAGCGGCGATCACTACCCGACACCATTGGTACATTCCGCACGCTCGTGCCTCCTAATGGCTCGGATTGCTGGGGACGATCAATGTCGAGGAACATCTCCGACTTCATTTGTCTCTCATATTCCCCGACGTGTGAAACGTTTGAAACTATGACAGATGCGATGGAAATCGGTGATTCTTCCACTTCAAGTTCAAATGCGTCTCGCCACGCTCCGCCAAAGGGCCAGATGACCGTCCTATCCAGTGCAGATCAATGCCACCACGCCCGGATCTCTCCTTCTCCCTATTCCTCGCTGAGTTGGACAGCCTTCTTCTCCAGAGGTTCTTTGCCTACGCCAGATGAGGCTGCCAAGTGGTCTCAATGGGCAGTCGTCAGTAGGGTTGTAGCCCTGAGCAGCGGTCGGTTGGGGACTTTGATCAGACGGACCCGACACTGGCTGACTCCCTCAAGTTCAACCTTGACAACTTGGTGGGGGCTGACTTTAGGAGATGCGATATGCACGCGGACAGCTTCCATCCTCGGCCCGTTCCCGAAGCGCATCCAGGTACGAGTCTTGTGGCTCGAAAAAAGGGAGGGAGAGAGGGGGACGTTTGCAGCGTGCCTACAGAAACCCTGAATGATGCCCATTCTCCACCATCCATCCACTGTCCACTTGGATTCAGCTCTACAGTCCAATGGCGATTCCACAGATGCAATCAACTGGACTTGAACCAAGCGCATCATCTACAGCTTCCCTCAGAAACATCTCAATATTGACGTCAACAACCGCCTCAGCTTAGGGGCTGCTTGTCAATCAGGCTCCGTGGGGGGCGCAATACCAGAAACGCCACCCGTACCTTGCATGTTTAACAGGTCAACAAGGTGAGTGGTCGGAGCCCGCCTGATGTCCTGTGTTCTATTGCGTAAGGGGATGTCCGGTTGCCTTCACAGTCAGGATGTTGTGCATTGCGACCACTCTGCTGTGGTTCACGCTATGAGCGTTTGGCGGCATCGCGACGTTGTCGCTATCAATCGAACATGCGAGGTTTTCAGAGGGTTTGCGAAAGCACGCTGATGTTCAAATCAAGGCGAGACGACCATCATGGGCGGGCTGACGCGAAATGGATGACAGAACTTTCAATTGGTGCACAGAGGTTGGGGGCCGG
>PQXP01000416.1:0-22258 GCA_002973495.1 Apiotrichum akiyoshidainum | reverse complement strand
CGGGGAAAGTGCGCGGTAGGGCTGGGGTGGTGGGAGTGGGAGCTTGGGAGCGGCGTGGCTGTGGGTGTGTCTGCTGTGGTTGTGGTTGTGGTTGTCGGGATGTCGACGTCGTCGTCGTCGTCGTGTAGGTGGGTGGGGATAGTTACAGATTGAAATAGTTGGTTGATCGAGCAGGGAGATGATAGAGAGAGAGAGTGGTGGAAAGCAAACTGTGACTGTAGATCGTCGTCGCGTGTCTAGATATTGCAGCAGCAGCTCGTGGCAGGTGGCAGCAGCTCAGCTCGAGCAAGGCAACCACAAGGACAACATGTTCGAGCACCAGGCCAGGGAGAGCAACCACATGACACACCCACACCGACCCGCGACCCGAGCGAGAGACCAACCATCCCAAGTTGCCGCCCCCATTCACCAGCCCGTCTCCTATTCACAGCCATCGGCACAACAAAACTGCATCTACCTCTTCTGGCTTGTTTTCTCTCTTCCATCAGCCGGCCCCACCTCGACATGCCCCGCTCGCTCCCTCGCTCCCTCGCTCCCTCGCTCGCGATCGTCTCGTTCCCACAGACTGCGCGGGGTTGCAGATGGGGTGCAGCGGTCCGCTGCGGCCCAATGACGACATTGACACCACCTGCTTTTGTCATCTTCTCGTGGGCACGAGTTACGTACTCTCCCGCCCGCCAGCCAGGACAGGCTCAGTAGCGCAGCAGCAAGACGCTCGAGTCTCATGCACTGCCCAAACGTCACCACGCCGGTTGCCCGCACCACCACCCCACCACCTGCCGTCACCCAAGGCGCCGTTGCCGATCTAGGCCCCCAACTCCAAGCCCCAGCCAGCGAGTGATGATTGCCGACACTGCGTTGCGACGATTTCCTTGATGCCCTGGCTGGCCTACTTGCTACCGGGCTTGCTGGTGTTTGCTTCCTTGCTTCACGTCCCGACAGTGAGAGAGAGCTAACGCGCGCGAGCGCGCGGGTGTGTGCGTCGTACGTGCATCTACTGGATCCAGTAGGTAGAAGCCACTGGGTCGTCTCGGTTACAGCTGTGATCGGGCGGGATCCTGTCGACAGCAGCGCCGCGGTATGGAATTCCGCCAGCGAGTGATGAGTTGACGCTCGCGCGCGCGATGGCTCTGACGTCTGGCAGCGAGCTCACATGCGTGCTTGCCCGCTCCACCCCAAGCACAATCTTGGGCCGCATGGCTTTCGGCACTCTGGGTACTTTTTTAACATGCGCTTCGCCCGGAGTAATGTGCATCACTCAGTGCGTGCGCCGGGCCGTACGTCATGGCTGGCGAGGCGAGAACCAGTCACGACATGCCTGTTTCCATGCGTTTTTCCCAGCCGCTACCACGTAGCCTCTCCGACGCTCCCCCCCCTCTACTTGCACGACGCACATACGCGCTTCTCCCAGATCAGATCCGTCCGGGCGGAGAGGGCCCAGAACACAGCGGGCCTTCCATCCATAATTGCCCCTCCCCGGAGCCATTTCATTATGGAATGCAGCCGGCACATACAGTTTGTGCGTGCCCAGCAGCATGCGGCCAGTCCCATTGAGCGCGCCGCCCCAGAAGCAAGCCCAAGCTCAGGCCCAGGCCTAACTGCAGCCGCACCTAGGCTTGGCGGAGGACGACCAGAGAGCTCCGTCCAGCGACGGCCCGCCGACCGCGGGCGTGGCGACGGATGGATCGGACGACCCCACGATGAGTTGCATGCAGCTTGCACCGTACGGCTCGTTGCATGTTGCTAGCAGCCGCGACAGGGGCTCACCGACCGCGGTGTGAGGAGGGAAACGATTCCCTCCCGCCGCGGCACGCACGCACGCACGCACGCACGCACGCACGTAGAGCACGGTGCCACAACCACAAGGCCCAGGTCCGACTGGGGCGAATGTCGTGTTGCCCCCTGCGCTAAGCGCTCCGCATGCTCCAGGCGCCGCCATGCTCCCCAATGCGCCAATGCGCAGCACACAGCATGCAGCATGCAGCATGCAGCATGCACCCTGCACCCTGCACGCACCCTGGGCGGCACCGCTGCCTCGATGTGGCCCAACGCTGCGTCCCAGGCTGCCGCACTCTGTGCAGAGACGATGATATCATCGCGCCGAAGGCAACAGCGTGACGTCAGGCGTCCGTCCAGACATGTGCCAATATTGGACAGGTGGAGCAGCCGTCTCCACTTGCGAGTTTACTGCGAGCTGCTACGAGCTGCTCGCTGCTCTGCTAGGCTGCTATCCGGATATGAAGAAATGACCACAGCTCGATACGAGCGTGGGCTGCCCCGGTACGATGGTCCGAAATTGGGCCAGATCCGTCAGATCTTTGCTGAGAGTGTATCTGTAGAAGATCATCAGTATGAGTCAGCACTGCGATCTTGCATTGCGCTGCAGGCTCCGGCAGACGGGCAGCTCTGTGCCCCTTGGCTGTGCGCTTCTGGCTGTGTGTTGATGGTACACGTTTCATTACATACGCTACAATCGCGGAGTCGCGGACGAGACGAGTGGGGGCGGAGTCAGAGTACGGACAGGGAGAGGGGGCACGGGAGGAGAGAGTGCGATGCATCCTGCCGGCAGTGGTCCTCTCGCACGCGGGGAGGACAGAGGCAGGGGCAGGGATAGGGAGTTTGGAGGACAGAGCAAGAGCAAGAGAACTAGGCGAGCAGCCTGCACCTTGGAGCGTTACCGCTGGTGGGCGTACGGCTGCGGCGACCCGCGCTGGTCCCCGTTGGGCGCAGCGAGGTACGGCCGCCAGTCGCCCTGCCGGGGGTATTCCGCATGCGCAGAGTGCGGCGGGAGGCCGCCGTGAGACTGCAGCGGGGCGGGACTGTGCGATGGCGGCGGGGCAGAGTGCGCAGAGTGCGCCGAGCCGTGCGATGTGTGGCTCGTGTGGCTGCCGTGGCTGTTGTGCCGCACCGACGGAGGGATATGGTGGCGGGGGTGCGGGTCGCGCGGGTCGTGATGCGCGGCTGCGTGGTGCACGCTGAGGCCGTTGGAGGGGAACACTCCGAGCTGCGGGAGCGGGTGCCCATGGGCCGAGTGCGAAGAGTGTGACGAGTGCGAAGAGTGCGCGGCATGGTTCGGCGGCAGCGCGTGGCCGTCCCAGCCAGCACGGTGCATGCTGCTGTGCTCGCGCGCGACGTGTTCACGGGAGTGGTCTCGGGCAGCGGCGCGTTCGCGCGCGACGGCGGCGTGCTCACGAGCAGCAAGCTCGCGCTCTCGCTCGTCACGTTCACGCTCGCGGGCTGCGTGTTCGCGCTCGCGTTCGCGGGCGGCAGCGTGCTCGCGGGCAACGGCGTGCTCACGAGCAGCGGCATGTTCACGAGCAGCGGCATGCTCACGCGCAGCGGCATGCTCTCGGGCGGCAGCGTGTTCGCGAGCAGCAGCTTGTTCGCGGGCCGCCGCATGTTCACGAGCAGCGGCGTGCTCACGCGCAGCAGCCGCTTCGCGGGCCGCCGCATGCTCGCGCGAGACGGAAGGCAGGGCTCCTGACGGCGGCGCAGGGGAGCGGTGGTGGTGCGCATAGTAGCTCGAGGTCGAACCAAGTGGCGGCGGTCCATCGCGCGCAGGCCACGAGTGCGACTGGGCGTGCGGCTGCGCCGCCACAGACGCATACGAGTATCCACGAGGATCCGCGCTCGGGGCGCGCGAGTACCGGTGCTCCTCTGCCGTGCGGTCAAACGACGGGCGGCGCTGGGCATGCTCAAACGACGTACGCCGATCAACGTGGTCAAACGACTCGCGGCGGACTGCGGACGCAGAATGCGCGTACAGCCCCGACGTGGCCGGGCGGGGCGAGGGGCGGGCGGGGATGCCACTCTCCAAGTCGCGCTCATCCACTGTGCCGTCGGAAATGACAGACTGAGTGTCGAACGGCTTGGTATCTCTGGGCGGGACGTCGTTAAGTAGTGCCGAAATGCGCATACCACCGCCGGTGCGGATCGGCAGGTTTGACGAGGAGGCGCTGCTTGCCGCGGTCGACGGGAGCGCAGACATCTGATGCGGGGGAGACGGCGGGAAGACTGCCATCCGGGGCTCACTCATGCGCGGTTCCGAGTGGCGCTCAGGTGCGCGACGCTCGGGAACAGACGCGGCGCCAGGATACTGGCTGTATGCTGGCGCGTGATGAGGATGGTGCGGTGGGTGCTGCTGCTGGTCCTTGAAGTGGAGCGGCTGTTGCTGCTGCTGGGGAGGGGGAGGGGGGATCACTGGCTTGCGCTCCGGAGGTTCCTGCCGGATGGTCGACGCCGCAGGAGGAAGACGGGGAAATTCGGATGAGTACGGGTCGGCAGGGACACCGTTGACCTTGACCTGCTGCACGCCGACATCAGTCGAGGGCGGAAGGACAACACCCGAAGCACGGAGCTGGTCGATGGTCAGGTTGTAGTGGTTGCGGACCTGGATGACCGTCTTGGTGTTGCCGAGCTTGTCAGCGATAGCACGGAAGTCGGTGCCGTGCATGCGGACGAGCTCTGGGAACTTGTTCTTCTCCGCAACAGACCAGTACGAGTTGGTCGTCGAGCGGCGCACCTTGGGCTCGGAGGCGGGTACGGCGGGCGGCGCATTAGGGTCAGGAGGAGGAGCGTTCGGGTCAGCCACGACGGGCTCGACGACCTTGCGTCTCTTTTGACGCTTGACCGGGGGGAGCAGTGGGCCAGTGTCGTACATCAGGTTCGTGACGGGGTCGATTAGCGGAGTGCCGGGCTCAGCGGGAGGCGGCACGGCGACAGGTGGGGTGCCGTTGATCGTGATCGCGACGGTAGGTTGTGTGGTCGGCATCGGGGCTGGAGGGGCAACTGCAGCAGGCGGGGGTAGCTCGGGCTCTGCCTCTGCCTGGATGGGAGGTAGGGGATCCTTTATGGACGGCTGCGGCTCCTGCTTGATGTTGTCCTTGGAGGTTGCAGATGGCACGCGTGGGCGCTTCTTTGCCTTGGGCTCGCGGGGAACACGGGCCTTCTTGGAAGTAGTCGAACCCGCCTCGCTCACGGCGCGCGACGGCATGGCGCTCACTTCCTCCGCCAAAGTATCAATGTCCAGCGCCTTCTCAACAGGCCGTTCGACGGGCCGGGCCAAGGCCCTCTCAACTAGGCTGTCAACAAGCCTGTCAACGGCCTTGTCGGCAGCCCGCTCCTTGCGGGCTGCCTTTTCGGACCTCTCAGCCTTGTCGCTCTTGTCAACCTTGTCGGTCTTGTCCGCCTTCTCCGGCTTGTCGGCCTTCTCCTTGTCAGCGTCAGCCTTGCGCTTCCGCGACGTAGAGGGGGGAGCGGGGGGGACCTCGCTGACGGGAGTGGCAGGCCCGCCACCGCGCGACTTGCCGCGAGGCTGAGGCGTCGCGGCACCTGATCCGCCTCCGTCCTTGTTGCGGCCCTTTCCAGAGTCCTTTGTCGTTGTCGTACGTTCAATGTCGGCAAGCAGAGCAGAGCTCTTCTTCTTGGACACGGCGCGGCGAGCCTTGACACCACGGCGCGACGCCAGCAACGTCTTGTAGTCCTTGTCGTACTTTGTGCGGTAGTAGTATAGCACGCAGTCGCCGGCCGTCTTGTTTGGCAGGCCCTCGGCGATGCGACCAAACTGCTTGGGCATCTGGAGGTAGCGCTTGAGAAACTTCTCGCGCTCCTCATCAGTCCAGATCGCCTCTGCCACGCCCTGGAAGTCGTAGAATGCAAGCGGGTCGGTCACGCGGTTGTTCTCGTCGTCGTACACCAGGTCCTTTTCCGCAGACAGAATCATGTCGGGGATGGTCGCGGCGGTCTTGGCGGCACGGTGGGTTGGGTCCTTGGCAGCGCTGTCAGCGAGGCCGGCCAGGATCGCCTGGTACTCGGCCTCTGTCGCGACTGCGTCTCCAGCACCACGGCGACGGTTGCTCCTGGTCGGGAACGTCTCCTCGACAATGGGTGTCGAGGGAGGTAGGCCAGGTGTCGGGGCGGGGAGAATGCTGCCGGGCACAGCATACAAGTCCGAAGGGGGCGGGCCGCGCTTCTCCATCGTCTTGTCAAGGAACGCGCGGTGGTCCGCCCACTCCTTGTCGAGGTCGAGGTATTCTTGTTTGAGGTAGTCGACCTTGGCATCGAGCACACGCTTCTCGTGGGCCACGACCTTGGCCACGCGCTTCCGAACGGCTGTCTGCTTTCCAAGCGGCGCAACCACCTCCTTGATCATCTCGTCGACCGCAAAGTTGGGGTTGCTCGGGACGCGGGTGCTCGCGGTCGGCGCGCAACGCTGGTTGTACGTCAGAATCGCGTCAATGTCCGAGTCCTTGGCGAGCGCGTCGAGGGGCACAGACTGCACGGCGACAATGAGCTTGATCTTGGTATCTTCCTTATCGTCGGGGGACAGCTCGGACCGTATCTCGTCGGGGTCGTGAACCGTGTCGACCTCGGTACCCTCACCGTCAGTGCTCACGTGGGCCATCTCAGCAGTGGGCACACGGTCAGGGACAATGGCCTTGACCTTGGGGAGCTCGGGAGAAGGTAGCTGGGCCACGCCACGGCGCTCGGCGATCGTGGCGACCTTGATGGGCAGGACGGCAGGTGAAGGGGCGCGCGGCGGTGGAGGAGTTGGGGAGCGGAAGGTGACGGTCTTCTCCACAGACGGTGTAACCACGGGTGTGTCGTCAGAGACGGTGATGTTCACCGGCTCTGGCGCGCTGTCCATGACAATGTCCTCTGCGGCGATCACGGTCCAGCCCTCAGTCTTCCTCTCGGGCACCGGGGTGGGGTCACGCTGAGCCTCGACCACAGGCGAGGGCTCACGAGGCGTCGCCTTCTTGGCAGGCTCCTCCATGACGACGTCCTCGGGTGCAGGAGCCGTCTCGACCTTGGACTCGTTGGCAGCAGCTTCGACAGCCGCCTCGGTAGCGTCAGCCATCTTGACGTCTCCGTCCGCGTCCTGAGCGGCAGGGGCGGGCTCGGGCTGTGGCTCCACGGTGCGCTTCGGCTCCAGCTCAAGCTCCGCGGCAGGCTTGACCTGAATCTCGACAGTTTGCGGCACAGTAGGCTCGTGCAGAGGCGTCGGCTGTGCCGTTTGCACGGTTTCCTCGGTCTGTGCCTCAGCAGCAGGGCTCGGGGGCGACTCCTTGGTCTGGGGGATGGGTGCAGTCTCGACTGTTGTCGGCGTCTCCGCTGCTATCGAAGGTGTAGGGTCCGGTGCGGTGGCATTGGCAGGGGTGGATTCGGGTTCGACAGTTGCCGACTCGGAACTCGGGTGCTCCTCGTGCTCAGCGATAACAGTTTTGGCGATGGGTTCGGAGATGGGCTCAGCGATGGCCTTGTCTACGACAGGCACATCGACAGGGGCATCCACAGAAGCATCCACGGGGGCATCGATGGCAGTGGACGGAGTGTCGACAGCTCTTGGTTCCTCGGGGGGAGAGACCTTGACCATCGAAACGCACTCAGGGAGACTCTGTGTGTCCGCATCTGCTTCACGCTGAGACATCTGCTGAGGCTCAGGATCTTGCACTTGGGCCTCCACAGACGCCTCCGCTGTTGCAGATGGGACCACAGCCACGGACTCTGGGGAATGGTCCTTGGCGTCGCTGGTTGGCTCTGGCAAGTTGAGACGGATGGCGGTAGGTTCGTCTTTGGGCTGGTCTTGCGGCACAGCTGGCTCCTCGACAGGCTTTTCGGCAGGCGCTGGCGACTTTGACGGGCTCCGGGATGCATCCCTTTGGCCATTCGACGGCGGAAGGACCGAGACTGGGGACGCCGGTTTAGATTGTGCTTCGGACGGCTTGGTGTCCGCGGTAGTGGGTGTCTCGTCTCGGCGGTCGGAGCCAATGTCGAGCTGGAGCTCGTTGGTCGGGCGAATAAGACGAACGTCCTTGGATCGGCTGGGGTCGACTGGGGTGTGCGCGCGCGAGGGGACCGAGTCGCTCCATCCTGTCTCTGAGCGCGGGGGCGGATGGTGTAGGTCGCTGGGGCCAAGTGATCCACCACGGCGAGGGGAACTGGGGCCGCGGGACCGGCGTGATGCCCACCCGTCGTCTTGTGGCCGTGCCGAGAAGGGGGGAGAGGCGGGGCTGCGCTGTCTCGATCCTGGCCGACTGCGACCCCACTCACGACGCCATGGTCCACGGTCGCGGTCGCGGTCACGCTCGCGGTCTCGTCCAGGAGACCATCGGCGTTCCCTCTCGCGATCCCGCTCGCGCTCGCGCTCGCCGCCGGGGTACCGTAGCGGGCGGACGGGAGACACGACCTCGCCCTCTTCTAAGTCGCTTGCGCCTTTGGATGGACTGGCTGTCGGTTTCGGCGGTGGGAGAGATGCAGGGGGCTCGGACGGACTCTGCGAGTCTCGCATGGAACGGGGGGCGCGAGGAGGGGATGCGCGGGCACTGGCTATTGTGGATGGACCAGGTCCAGGGACTGCCGGCCGATAGCTGTCCTCGCGACGCAGTCCTCCAGGTGCCGCACCTCGCCTTGCGGGAGGCGGGGACAGGGGGCGTGGTCCGCGGTCTCGCGAACGAGGTGGGGACCGAGGGGAGAGACTATGGATCGTTAGCATACTAGCAGAAAACGAGAGGGAACAACCCACCGGCGTTCGCGCTCATCCCTATAACGTTCATCTCGAAATCTGCGCTCTTCGCGGTCGCGCTCCCAGTCGCGGTCAAAGACGCGCTCGCGGCCAGGGGGGAAGGGAGGGCGGTCATCGGGACGCATGCGGCGACCGGCATCTCTGTCGCGGCTAAAGTGGTAGTCGCGATCACGTTCGCGATCCCAATCGCGCTGGTCACGGTCAAAGTCGCGATCTCTCCGAGGAGGGCCTGGTGGTGGTGGGGAAGGGGTGCGCGGGCGGCCGATGCCGTTGGAGGTCGAGATGCGGAATGAGCTCGCGCGGGGTGTTGGGCGTGCCGACCAAGAGCGACCCTGTGAAGATGTTAGCGGGAGGGAGGAAGGCGCATCTGGGCGGTTGGACAGCAGGCGGGCGGGGTACGCGCGGCGCCGTTGACGCTCAAGACCTACCTCTGGGGGCCAGAAGCTGGAGCCTCCACGGCCATCACGGCTATCGCGCTCACGAGCGGGTACTGCATCAATGTCGCGCGAAGAGCCCGGTCTGGAACCGCTCGCCTCGGGCATCGCCGCGGCCGGCTTTAGCGGCAAGTGCGGCGGGGGCTGTCGCCCCTGCGGCGTCATACAGGCAGGCGGGGCGGGCTAGCCTATGATGCTAGCAGCGGAGCGAGGGGATAGATGGTGGATGGTGGGTGGGTTGGCGGGTAGGAGGGGATGAGGAAGGACCGCGTCGTGTTGAATGGGCGGCGGCGGCGAGGAAGGGCGGAGGGAGGGGGCCGGGAGTGCGGTGCGCGGTTTGGTGATTTAGACGGGAGGCGGGGACCGGTGCGGAGGTGGTGAGGCGGGGGGATGGGATGGCGTGAGGGGTGGAATGGGGGATGGGTGGGGTGATTGGAAAGCAGTAGCGAAAAGAGAGGGTAAGAGAGCGAGTGAGAGAGAGAGACGGGGGCGGGGGGACGAGGAGTGGTGGTTGGTCGTTGGTCGGTGGTGGTGGTGGTCGTCGTCGTAGCAGCAACAGCGCAGAGCAGCCCGCCCACCCAGCCAGCCAGCGCAGCAAAACAGCGCACAACCGGAAAGGGGGAGGGAAGAGCCCGTCCGTCCCAGTCGAGTCTAGTAGTCTTTGTCAGGCTAATAACAAAACCCCCCACATTTACTAATGACATCTAATGAGAGTATCAACAAATGCATTTGATTCCGCTAATTCAATGTTTTGTTGGTGGCACTCAGGGTTGGCCCAGAGGAGGCAAGAGAGGAGAGAGAGCCCCTGATTTTTTTAGACTGTACAGAGTCACCTGGTCCCCCCCCCCCGTCCAGGCTCTGCGTTTTTTCTCCTCTTTTTTTTTTTTTTTCCGAGGTGGGAGCGTGCGGTGATTTGATTCCGTCCACCGGTGTGGCGTTGTTTGTTTAGGTGGAAAGGTTGGGTGGCAAATTCCCTCGTTTGTTGGCTCACCTCACCTCACCCCCCGTCACCCCCCGTCATCCGATCATCCTTGTCTTGCCTCTCCTTCCTCTCCTTCTACCTTTCTGCCTTGCCCTCGTGCCAGTATTCCGTCTTCCTCGTTGCCACTCTGTCTAGCCAAGTGGCATCCCCCCGCCCCCCATCCGAACTATCTAACCTGTCCTCCCCCCAAATCTTTCTTTCCTCTTCTCTCACTCACTCACTCACTCTCCCACCCCGGCCCTTCTAACCTTCTCACCACCAACGCAGTCCTCCCCACCACCACCATGTCCGACGCCATTACCATCGTCACCCAATCCATCCAGGTACGTCACCTTGCCCCGCAGCCCCACTTGGCCCCACGACCCCTCCTGCTTACACACCCCACAGCAGTTCTTCGAGACCGCGTTCAAGGTCGTCCAGTCAGGCGCGGACGTCGCCACAACATTCGTATGGGGCCTCCTCGTAATGCTCTGGGACACGCTCGAGAGCTTTGCGGAATTCCTCGGTGCAAGCGTCCACTTTGTGCTGTGTAAGTTTTCTGATACAGTGTGCCACCGTTGCTCCTGCTTGCGTCCCCCTGCTAACGACGCCACCAGCAAACATCGTCATACTGGTCCTCCTGTTCGTCGCACTCAACTGGTACCGGAACAGGAACCGGAACCGCAGCAAGCACACGGGCCCCAAGATTGGCTGGAAGGAGAATGCAGAGAAGGAGACTAGGTGACTGCGCCTGACTGCACACCAACTCCACGTGTAGGGTGGCAAAACACAGCGTACAGCGTTCACCGCTGGGTGGCAAAACCACTGGTAGCCCCACCCGCCGCAGATCTGACTTCTCCTTCCGCGTCCCCCCCGTCTGGCATAATCGACCATCCCCCCTGTCACTCTCACCAAGATCGCCTTGCCGTGCTGTTGTCGCCACCGGGATCCTAGCGACCCCCCCCCCCCCCCCCGCTTCTCCCTCCATCGTACACTCTTTCAATTCCCCCCAACTCCGACATCATGGCGAAGGAATACCTTGCCCTCCCGACCGAGGCCCCCGAGGTCCGCGCGGCCGCTCCGGCCCGCGAGCTCAGCTGGAAGGTCAAGTTTGGCCTCCCCGTTGTTGTGCTCTTTGCGCTCCTCTCCGCGATGGGCACGGGCCTCATCGCCTGCGGCAAGGGCGGCGACATGCAGGGCATGCACGGCCACGGCAACATGCACGGCAGCAACCACGGCATGGGCATGCACCACGGCGATGGACACAAGAGCGACATGCACATGGGCTTTGGCGGCATGTCTGGCGCGTCGCTCGCGTCGGCCGCCATGAAGTCCAAGGCCGCGTGCCCCAAGCAGCCCGATGCGCTCCTTGTCGGTGACGACTGGGACCCGGCCACCGATGCCGAGTACTCTGCGCTCGCCGCGCGCCGCCTCTCCGAGTCGGTGCAGATCCACACCGTGTCGACCGACGACCTCCCCGAGGACGGCGCCGACCCCCGCTTTGACGGCCACTACAAGTTTGCCGAGTGGCTCGAGAAGACGTACCCTGCCGTCTACGAGCACCTCGACCACGAGATCGTCAACGTCCACGCCCACCTCTACACATGGAAGGCTGCCAACGGCGACGGCAAGAAGCCCATTATGCTCATGGCCCACGAGGACACTGTTCCCGTCAACCCCGACACGGTCGACCAGTGGACCTACGCCCCCTGGTCGGGCGAGATCACCAACGACGCTACCCCCGAGACCCCCGGCACCTGGATCTGGGGCCGCGGCTCGTCCGACTGCAAGAACTCGCTCACTGGTATTCTTGGCGCCGTCGAGAAGCTCGCCAACGAGGGCTTCACCCCCGAGCGCGATGTCATTATCGCTTACGGCTACGACGAGGAGGTGAGTCCCCTGTGTTGAGAGTTTAGCCGCTGACGTGCAGATCGGAGGTGCCCGCGGAGCGATGAAGATTGCCGAGATTGTCGAGCAGCGCTACGGCGCCAACGGCGTCGCCTTTATTGTCGACGAGGGCTTTAGCGGTATCGAGGACGTCTACGGCGCCCGCCTCGCCGCCCTCGGTATGGCCGAGAAGGGCTCTGTCAGCGTCAACGTCAAGGTTGACACTCCCGGCGGACACTCGAGCGTGCCCCCCGTGCACACTGGTAGTGAGTGGCGCTCATTGATCGCGCCTCGCACAGTTGCTTACATCTCAGTCGGCCTCATGTCGCGCCTCCTCTCGGCGCTCGAGGACCACCCCTACAAGCCCTCGCTCGAGGCCGAGTCGCCCTACCTCAAGTACATGTCGTGTCTTGCCGAGTACGCCCCCGAGTTCCCGAACAAGCTCGCCAAGAAGGTGCGCAACCCCAAGGCGTGGCCCAAGCTCGCCGTCGAGCTCGCCGACAGCGACCGCGTCCTCAACTCGTTCCTCGCCACCTCGACCGCCATCGACCTCATCAGGGGCGGCGTCAAGGTCAACGCCCTCCCCGAGACGGTCGAGGCGACCGTCAACCACCGCATTGCGTTCACGTCGAGCGTCAACGTCACTCTGCAGCACTACGTCGACCTCCTGCTCCCCATCACCAAGAAGCTCGGCCTCACTGCCACCTTCTTTGGCGACGAGCACGGCATGTCGGAGCGCCACGTCTCGTTCTCGGTTGTCGGCAACGAGCACAAGACCGGCCTCGAGCCCGCGCCCATCACCCCCTCGGACTCGAAGGCGTTTGCGTTCATTGGCGGCGCCATCCGCTCCGTCTTTGGCAAGAACACGGTCATCACCCCCACTGGCATGTTTGGTGAGTTTGTTGGTCATTTCGCAGCAGCAGCAGCTGACAGCACAGCCAACACCGACACTGCGCGCACCTGGTCGCTCACCCCCCACATCTACCGCTTCACCCCCGCCTCGATGCACGAGACGGTCAACCCCCACACTGTCGACGAGCGCATCTCGCTCAGCGCCCACCTCACCACCACACAGTTCTACTACCGCCTCATCCGCAACCTCGAGGGCTGGGAGAGTGACGAGTAGACGCGAGTCGGAGCGGAAGAAGCCAAGCTGGATGAGGTAGTTGTCTAGCCATCTATGCACAATGATTCAACAAGAGGATGGACTCTGTAGCCTGTGCACCTCGAGCTGACAGATCGTCGTGGCAGGCCATTTGTGCAATCCGTCTGACGTTAGGTTCTAATGCTCATGCTCTCGCTAAAGGTCCATTGAATACATGCTGGGCATTAGGAACAGGTGCGTGCGGGAGCGCCGGGGGGGCGCGGTGCTCGAGAGCGGGCGGAGGGGAATGGATATGTATGAGGGCGTGCGTGTGTATCTACGGGTGCAAGGTCCATTGTGTCTCCGGAGAGTGAGGGAGGGGTGGTTGTTGTTTCTAAGAGTTTTTTTTTCATGTTTAAACCTCGCTGAGAATCTTGTCAATGTTTTCGTTAAGCCAGGTCGCGCGCTCCTGGAGGTTGGCGTTGGGGAATAGTCCGTAGATGGCCTCGCGGGCCGATCTCTTCGTTACAGTCATGAGGTCCTGGCTGTTGAGGTAGGTGCGGAGCGTGCTCAGGACGGTGTGGTCCGTGGGCGACGGGTCCGTGTTGGGCGGGAGCGACGAGCCGGCGCCGCCAGCGGCACCTGCGGGGTTGCCGAAGGGGTTGGCGCTGGTCGCGAGCGAGTACGTCGAACCGCGGCCAGCCATGGGGTTCATGGGGAACGCGGGCGAGCCCATCGGGGACGCGTAGGGCGCAAACATCGGCGGGCGGAGCGAGGCAGCATCGGACATGGCGGGCGAGTCGAAGGGGTTGCCGTAGCCCAGGTTGTACGCGGGGCCCTGCGAGAACATGGTCATGCGCTGGTCAAAGAACGGCGCAGGCGAGGGCTGGCGCGATCCAGAGTAGACAGAGCCAGGGCCAGTGGGACCTCCATAGACGCTGCCGGGGGCAGACGAGTGGGTAGAACGCTGCTCCATGCGCTTGCGGCGCGAGCGCTCGGTGCGGGCATAGTGCGAGACAGCGTCGCCCTCGCCATCGGATGGCAGCGAGGTCGTCTCCCAAGCGTTGGCCTCGTACTCCTTGAAGGTGCGGAGCGGGATCATCGAGTCGTCAAACGGCTCGTCGTCGTCGTACACGACAGTCTTGTTGTTACCCTCACCGACAACCTGGCGGGTGTTACCCCAAGAGAAGTCGTCCATGGACCAGAACGAGTAGCAAGGCAGGAAGACCGAGTAGATGGGGAAGGCCAGAATGTAGACGAACATCCAGCCGATGAGCATAAACTCGCGCTTGAGGATGAAAATGACCATCTGGAGACCGTACACGGCGGCGATCATTGCAATCGAGAGAATGGGGATCGGGGCCTGCTTGGTGGCGACAACGATAATCAGGTAGATGAGGTACGCGCACGTCGACGGCAGGATAATGGTACCGAGCAGATCGATAAAGACAATGAAGCGCATCGAGAAGAGACAGAAACCGCACATCTCGGGGAGGAAGAGCAGCTCGGCGAGGTTGTGAATAGTCGAGTTGATCCAACGACGACGCTGCGACAGAAGAACGTTCCAGCGCGAGGGAGCGACAGTGTGGGCGATGGCATCGGGGGTAAACTTCATCTTGTATGTCGGGAAGTGCTTCATCATGAGCGTCGTGAGGTAACGGTCTTCTCCGAGCGAGAACAGGTTCTTCTTGTGGAGTGTGTCGACGTTTGGCTCGGCGTACTCGTCAATAACGATCGACGAGATGATGACGGGGCGACCCTTGTCGGCGGTACGGATGCGGTAGACGGAGAAACAACCGGGAAGACAGGTGACTGAGCCAAAGAGCGACTCAAAGGCCTTGGTCAGGTGGTGGGAGATGTAGTACTCGTAGACCTGGATCATGGTCGTAAACGACTCGCGCTCGTTGGCCAGCTTGGTCTCTCCACAGATACCGATAATCCTCGAGTCATCCGCAGTACACGAAATCATACGGTTCAGAGACTGCGGCGTAACCGTCGTATCGGCGTCGACCTGGAAGATGTATTCGTAGAATGTGGGGTCGATACCAATAACGTTGCGCATCTGGTGGTAGATTTCCAGCTCGAGCGGGCACATGGGGGCGTCAAAGTGGACGCGGTTGAGGTACTGCATGAGGAGAACCTGCGAGTCACGCTTTCCACGGTTACCAGGACGCGAAGTCTCGGACGGCTTGCCGACCTTGACGACGACGACATAGGGAACAACATGACCCTCGTGCTCGTAGAGACCAGAGTAGACCTTGCCATAGTTGAGCTGCTTGCTGCCCTCGCCGATAGACTTGAAGATGAGAGGCTCGGGGTCGAGCTTGGGGTCGACACCGAGGATGTCAAGCACGATACGGGGCGTGGGGCGGTTGTTTCCGGAACCGATAATATTGCCGTCACACATAATGAAGATGAGCTTGCGCTTGTCGTCATACTCGAGAATCGAAAGCGAGTCGATGGTACGCTTCAGCGACTCCTCGCCCTCGGTGTAACAAGGGACCTGGCAGATGACAAACTTGTCGAGCAGCTCGGGGTTGCGCTTGCCGCCAAGCTGGAGCGCGGCCAAGACTAGATGTCAGCTTGAGTGGCAGTAGCTTTTACTCACACTTGAGACCGACGGTCGACATGAGAATAACAGCGAACGCGAGCAGGAGGTAGTTGTTGAACGTGCAGCGGGCGTCCTTGCGGAAGTCGACGGTAGCGATCTTAAAGGCATTGTTCAGACAGTTGATGTGGTTGTCCTTCTCCTCGGTTGTCATGGTGTTGAAGATCTTGTTCATCGCGCCAGTGAGGTCGCTGCCAGGGCTCTGCTGGAACAGCTTTGTCAAGTCGTCATTGAGGAAGTTGTACTTGGGGAGGTCATCACCGGAGGAACCCGCGTAAAACGAGGCAGTCGTCAAGTAGTTGCCCAGGTCGTAAATGCTGTTCTTGTAGATGCCCCAGTAGCGGGGGTTGTCCTCGCTCGCACCCTGCTTCGCAACAGTGCCCCGTTCAAAGACATATTGTCCCTTGTACTTGTCTTTGAGGATCGGCTGGAGCGTCTCGGTGTACCAGTTGCTCGAGGCAATCTTGGTCGAGTTGTCGCCGCCGTTGTAGTTGGCTCCGGACCAGTGGATACCTTGCGGGTATGCAATGGCAGGGGGAGAGTTGGGGTCGTACTGGTTGATCTGAGTCTTTGGGTTGGTTACAAGACCCGAACAGGCCCAATCCAGAGGAGGGGGGAAGTAGCCAGTAAGATCGTAACCGCCAAGGACGCCCATGATCTGCCTGGTAGCTCCGGGGTCGTGGTTGCCCTTCCAAAAGTCGGTAAAGTCGTAGACCTTGCCCATGATGGCGATGTAATACGTGGGATCGCCTACAAACTGCTGGAGCTGCGACTCGTTCCACGCGTAGTCTGCCTCGGGACAGATGACCTTGCCGAAGCCGATAATCCAGAACATGACGACACCACACATGAACGCGATCATGATACAGATGGCGACCTTTTCACGCCAAGCCATGCGAACGTCCTGGCGCTTCATGCCGCCCCAATGTTTGAGGAGAGGAGAGGGGATCCACCAGGTGAGAAGCCAGGTGATACGGATCCACCAGCGGCGCTGCGCCGAGGTCGCAACGACCTCGGTGGCGTGGTGGCGCTTCTCCTTGGTGACGAGGCCGGTGGTAGGAGGGATGGCCTCCTTGGACGCCGGGACATTGTCCGTGTAGTGCTCGTCCTTGGAGGTGAGCCATACCTCGCTGGCCGAGGGGTCCGGGCTGTCGTAGCCGCCGTAGCCGCGAGGGCCACCGCCTCCACCGCCTCCACCGCCGCCGTAACCGGTGTCCCTCGAGTTGGCTCGCAAGAGATTGTCCATGCTCTCAGTGTGGTGGAGGTCAGAGCCAGGGCCCATGCGGGCGTACTGGGACTGGCCGCGGGAGGTAGCTCCTGCGTAGGCATTGTCCTCGTCCGTGAGAGTCTCCTCGCCGCTGCCGCGGCGGGTCTCGGTGGAGCGGAGGAGGTCCTCCTGCTCACGCCAAGCGTTGTACGACAGCCAGATTCGGCCGTTTCCAATGGCGTAGTCGACGGAGGGGTTCCAGCCGTGAGCAGCGGCAAACTCCTCGACGGCGCGGTGCTCGTCGTGAGTGGGGAGCGCCTGGCGGGCGCAAAACTGCTGGAGGGGGTACTCGGCAACATAGTCAATCTCGCGGCGCTTGACAAGGTCGGGGATGAGGAGCGCGCGGACCTGGGCCTTGATGCGGCGGCGGTCGTACGAGTTGGCGTGGCCCGAGTCATTGGGGCGGATACAGTGCACTCCCCAGAGACGGGTACGGTCAATGGTGTCAAAGACAGTTGCCATGGTGCCGTTGAGCTGGGCTGTGACAGGCTGGGGAACGCTCGTGTCGATGGGGTAGTCGACCACGTCCTGGACATTGGAGCCAATGATGCGGTTGGCAATGGCGGTGGGGGCGCGGAGCGGGGCAACCGAGACCTGGGCCTCGACGACAATGTTGTCGTCCAGGGGGTGGCACTCGGTAGAAAGAGCGGGGCCCGAGACGAGCTTGTTGATAAACGGGTCCTCCGAGTTGCGGAGGAACTCGACGAGCTGCTTGTCGAGAACGTCGGCGTTGCGGTCGATAAAGTCGGTCGCGTCGTATGACACCTGGCCGGCCCAGTGACTGACGCCAAACATGCGGCCGTCCCTCTGCGAGGGGCCGAGACCAGCGGCGGGGCTGGCAATAAACGAGGGCTGCTTGGCGAACGCGGTGGTGAGGTGGCCAACGACGGCGCTGGCCTTGACATCCTCGCGGTCCTCGCCCTTGATCTGCTCGCCGACCTCGGCCAGCATGCCAATGATACCACGGGGGTGTTTGGCGAGCTTCTTGGGGCCGAGGGGTCCGCCGCGAAGCAGCTCGAGACAGCTGACGTTGTCCATGGTCATGACCGGGGGCAGGCGGATACCGTCCTGGCGGAGCTCGGCGTTCCAGCCCATCTCGTCCTCAAAGGTGCGGCGCAGAAGGTACGAGTGGACAATCTCGGAGCAAAAGTTTACGCCAAACTCGTCGAAACCATTCTGGCCCGAAATGTTGATTAACGGCATGGTGTTGAGGAGGCTCTGACGACCCGCAGTGGGCTCCGAAGTGAGTGTGCGGCTCTGGTGACCGGGCACGTCGAGGATACCAATCTGGATAGTCGGGGGCGCGTTGGCATCGGGTGCGAGACGCTTGTTGGCCATCTCGACGACAAACGCAAAGAGGATGGCGTAGAGGTCACGCATGAGCGAGTCACGCTGAGTGGCGGCCATCTCTGCGTCAAGGAACACGGAAGCAAGGTCGTGAGACACCCACTTTGTGCGGTTGACGAGCACAGCCTCGAGATCCGCGGCCGCAACACCGAGCTGGACACCGATAATCTCGAGAAGGTCGCGCTCAACCACCGACGTGTGCTCCTCGTACGAAGTCATGCCGAGCGAACCAGCCGCGCGGGTGTCGGTAAAGGTGAGATTGGAGAGGACGAGAATGGCGGTCAGGACCGAGAAGATGGAACGGACGTGCTTGGGCTTGAAGCCAAGCGCGGCAAACGAAGCGCGCAACTCTCCGAGCTGGGTCGAGTCATCCGAGAAGGGACCAGCAGGAAGGCGGTAGCAGTTGCTCGAGGCGAGGAGCTTGTACTGGTCCATGTCGTCCATGGCGAGGTCATCGCGCTCTTCGGGAGTCGCGCCGGCGAGCATCTGGTAAAAGATGTGGAACGTACGCTCGTCCTGCTGGAGTGGTCCGACGCGGCCCTTGTTGAGGCCGAACGGCAGCACCTTTGCGCCCGAGATTGAGCCATCAAAGTTGAAGTGCAGCTCGAGGTAGCGGCCGTGCTGTGATGCCGAGGGGTTGAGTGCCGACTTTGCGTTTCCAAACGACTCGAGGATGTTGACCATGTGGTTGACCTGGACGGACAATCTCCTCTGGGCCCTGCTCGTTGTCGCGAGCTCGAGAATCTGGTTGACGAGATGGCGCGAGGTGGTGGTCTTTCCGGATCCTGTGAGACCGCTAGAAAAAAAGTTAGCCAGACTCAGACTTGATGGCTCACTGGAAGACGACGGTCTGGCACTCGCGCTGCCTGCTCATGAGGAGCCAGACTCGGCCGGCGAGTTCGTACGCAGAGGGCTGGCGAGGCTGACCGCCGATGCCGCCGTCCGTGCGGTCGACGTCATCCTGGTAAGCTTTGCGGTTCTCCTCGTTGAGACACTGGAGGGCGCGCAGGGGGTTGAGGACAATGTACTCGGAGCCGGAGGAGGAGACGCGGGTGTAGGGGTGTTCTGAGCGGGCACGGGCGTGGAGGAGGGCGGCGATTGTGTCCTCGGAAGGGTACGAGACGTTGTCGTCGCCGCTCTCAGAGACGGAGATGAGAGATGTGAGATCGAGGTGCTCTGCCGCCAGGGTGGCCGGAAAGTTGATGTTGCTGGCCATGGCGCGAGCAGCTGCTGGACGCTAGGCTGCGTGCACTGAGGCAGAGAAGGGGAGGGTGGAAGATTGCCGGGGAGGAATGTGAAGATGCGAGTCGAGAAGAAAAGAGAAGAGAAGCTACGAGGTTAGTTTGACGTCTGCGCGGCGGTGCAACGAGGCCCTAATGGAGGGGTGCGAGTGGTCGAGGATTGGACGTGGAATAGGGACTCTGGTGGTGCTGGCGTTGAAAGCTGGTTTGGAATGCTTGGGTGCTTACCTCTATCGCTATAAATGCTGCCGCGAATACTGGTGAAGGCGGCGTGGAGATATGAACGAGTGCTTGCACGAGTGCGTAAACGCAGGCCGCGACAAGATGTTGTGTGGTGATGAGAAAATGGACAACGGCAGTGTCGATGTTGGAGGCAGGCCGGCAGGGTGTAGGGAGAGAGTCTCTGTGGGTAGGTTACCACCTTGTTCCTGTCACTGGGGGGTGCTTTGCTGTCGTCGTGTCTGGGATGTGGGACGGGGTGGTGGTGTTGGTAGTCTTGCACAGGCGCACAACTGTCTGAGAATGACAGTGCTTTACAGAGTCTGCAGAGACAGCAGCTGGACGCACACGGTGCGGCGGTGGGTGCGATGGGAAAGTGTGTTGCGGGCGGGGAGAGGGCAACAGCGAGGGCGTTGATGCGGGGAGGGAAGATTGATTGGGTGCTTACCTGTGTCTCGCGGTCTCGAGAGAGGGGGAGGGCGGGGCCGAGATCAAAGGAGCGGCGGGAGAGAGATGGTGGAGATGATGATGGAGACGATGGTGAGGAGAGAGCAGCAGCAGCCGTTGTCGCTGTGCAGCAGTAGTTGCAGGTCGCAGTCGAAAGGTATGGGTGGGTGGGTGGGTGGTGTTTGCGATAATCAAAAAGCGGGCGTGGTTCAGGGTAAACCAGCGAAAACAGCCAGCAAGCAAGCAACGGGGCGGGGCGGGGGGGGAGAGAGTGGGTGTTGGGTGGCGTCGAACACAACCGCCGGGAGTGGAACAGCGACGACCAACGACGATGATGACAATGCCGATAGAGTAGCAGCAAGTGCAAAGTGCTTTTGGGGTAAGCAGATCTGGAAAGAATAAGACAAAGCAGCGGTGAATGCATGCAGCATGGTGGCGAGCGTCCTTCCGATGGTCTGTTTGTCGTCGATGGCTGGCTGGCTAGCTGCCTTTTGGGGGCCAGGTTCGGTCTGTTAATAATAATAATAATAACAATTCTAATCCCCCCGTCCATTTCAAGTGGCTGGGCCAAACCTTGTTTCTATTCCCCAATTAATACACTACTATTACGACCATTGCTGCTGCGCTCTGTTTCAGGTGAAGGGCCCAGTTCTCTCGTTTACGTCATCCTCAATCCAGAGGGAAAGGGGAGATCGCCCGATACGCACACTGGCACTTTGCAGCCAACCTGCCCACTGTGGCAGTAGTCCCAGGTTATATCTACACTCTTCTACCTGCCTCTTATCCTCGTGCCAGCTCGCACGCCGCCGACAGACTCGGCCACGCGGCAGGCCAGTCCGTCTCGGCGATGATGCAAAGCACCCCCACCCACCCGGCCCGCAACTGCAGCGTTTCGCATGAGCCCACCTAGCAGAGCCCGCCAGCATGGCCCCACGCGCCGGACCCTATCGCCGCAGTCCACAGCGGCGGCCCCGGCCCGCAATCCGCGACACACAACCTGGCCTGACCTAGCCCGTCTGTCGCCCGTGGCCGTCCGTCACTCGTCTGCGGGGCGAGAACCTGGCGCACGGTCACTAAAAGTACACCTGCAACCTGAACGCTGTCGCTGTCGCTGGACGGGCCTCGACAGCTGCAGCCCCAAATAGCCCGAACGGCTGCTTACAGGTCAGGGAGCGCCGTGCTTGCTCTGGCTAGGGCACGTGCTGGGGACAACGTGTCGGAAAGGCTGCAGCGAGAGCAGAGCCGACGAGACGGTGCGCCGTTCGAGCTCGGCCCGCCACGACTCGGGGCAGACGGTATGAATCCCTGCTGTCGCTTCCGAGGGGGCAGGGCATCACATCCACGCCAGCTGTCCGAGGACGGATGCAACTGGGCATGCGGATCCAGACGCACCGGCTGAGCTGAGCGCACTCGCGCCAGCAAGACAGCTGTCCAGTTCTCGACGGCCGGGCCTCTCCGGCCCCCTGCGGGCTATAATCCCTCGCCTCCCGCCTCCCGCGTTGCTGTCGCTTCCGCGGTCGCTGCGTTGGCGCAACCGACGGCCGCGCGCGCCGCCGATTGACATCCCCGGGCGTGTAGCTCAGTTGGTAGAGCGTGTCATTAGCACCTACATCTTGACAAGGTCTTTGGTTCGATTCCTAACTCGTCCAGTCGTCTCAAGCGTCTCTTTTTCCAGCTTGCGAGATGGTAAGAGGGTAAGAGCGAGAACAGCACAAAGGCGTGGAAAACGGGTGGTGCCACTGCCACAAGGGGTGCCCATCAGTGTGCGGAGAAGCGAAAATCAGACAGTCGAGATTGTCGTTGCCACAAACGACACGCTGTACATGGGGGCCTCTGCGATCTGGGCTGTGCAGATGGGTAACGCGCTGCACTGGGCGGCTGGCCCGTGCTGCACCCGCGCTCGGCGACCGGGGCATGGGGAGCAACGGTGCGCCGCCGCTGCAGTTGGCAAAGGACGCGGGCTCAGTGGTCAGCAACGCCGTCGGCCTCCACCGGGAGCCCCGGAGAAAATGATGTAAGCTCCTTTGTCCGTTGCTTTCAGTTGGCCCAGTTGGCTCCCCCCCCCCCTCCCTCGGTGACCGACCTTACACTCTCAACATTCATTACCGTTGCCATTATACATCGAGCCGGCCACCGCGCTCCTCGCCCATCCACCCAGCACACACCCGCCCGCACACGCACCCGCAATGAGCGCCCCCGCCCCCGCGCGCCTCGCGCTCTCCGCGCCGCTGTCCGCCGC
>PQXP01000158.1:0-53812 GCA_002973495.1 Apiotrichum akiyoshidainum | reverse complement strand
TATCTCGGATCTGGCCGCCAATGACGATGAAATGGACCCAGTCGCCACTGACGTTCCCCTTTGGAGCGAGTACATGACGGGCAACTGATGGCATTCTCCAGATGCCTATGTACCTATATTGGTCTCAATCGTCCAATTAATGACACCAGCAAAGTGCGCTGCACCGAACAGCGAATGCCGCTGCTGGCTGGCCGGGTGCCGTGGGGTGCCGCGGCCCTTGTCCAACACGGCCTCAGATGCCAGCTACCAGGGACTGCGCTCGCCGCCTCGCAGCCAGCAGGCGCCCCTCCCCGTGCCCCGTGGTTTCCTCGCCCCCCAAAAGCCTGCTGCCGCACGAAGACTGGAACAGCGTGAACGTACAACAACAGTCAGCACCACTGGCCGTGTTTCACTCGACCTTCGCCACCCCGAACCAGAAAGCGTTACGAGCCCCGGTAGCGATTACTCGCAGGGCTTCCCCACACCTCCCCATCGTTTATCCGGCACCGCAGCACTCAGCCCTACATCCCCCGTCGGTCTTGGAATCACAAACGCCGCCGGCCCGTCCCAGCGCGTTTCCGCTTCGTCGCCACCAGGAACACCACACCGCAGCCGAGTTCCACCTCAGCCGATTCAGACTCCGACACGGCCAGGGGAAAGCTTTGCTGGCCAGGACCCCAACTGGGAGGACCGCGGTACGGATACCTCCTCACCTTCCGGTGGGATGCACCCCGAATTATCATCTGACCAGTTGGTAGATGCTTTCGGCCACGAAAAGCAGCCATCGGGCAACATGAGCACGATACGGAGCAGCGCCCCGTTGACGGGGCGGAAAAAGTCATTCAAAAAGGTCGACCCAAAGCCGAATGGCTTCCTGCCAACACGCACTCGCAAGTACAAGGTGCTCGAGAACAAGAACACGACCTTTTTCCTGGGTGGCCGGCTGATGACAGGCGGCGACTCGCCGCTCAGTTTCCTCATCTCTCTTACGATCCTGTTCGGCATCTGCGGCTGCTGGTTTGGCACGACCGGAGTGTGGATGTGGCAAAACGGACACAAGTATGGCATGGTCAAGGGTGGTGGCATCGCGGTCGTGGCCGTGTTTATCTACCTCTTCGGCCTCGTCGTGTCGTCCCTGATCGCCGCGTCCCTCCGCGAGCCGGGCGTCCTTCCCCGCGGACTCGACCCCGACCCACCTTACACCCCCGTGGATGTCTACTGGGAGGCTACCCCGCGCGAGATTCTCGTCGGCAAGGACGGCAAGGATCGCGTCGAAGTCAAGTACTGTGAGACCTGCAAGTCGTACCGCCCCCCGCGTTGCTCGCACTGTCGTATCTGCGGCAACTGTGTAGAGGGCATCGACCACCACTGCGGTTACCTCCACGCGTGCATCGGCCGTCGCAACTACTTTTCCTTTATCGTCTTCCTCGTGTCGATCACCGTCGGTACCATCTACATTGTCGTCTTCTCGGCCATCCACTTTTCGATGCTCTGCCACGGTCGTGACATGACGTTCCGACAGGCACTGAGCCACAGTCCCGGCGCCGGGGTGTCCTTTGCGCTCGGCGTGTGTGTCCTCCCTCCCATCTGCTTCCTCCTCTACTACCACATTCGTTTGCTGCTCTTCAACCTCACCACTATTGAGCAGATCCGCGCGTCTGCCTCCTCCAACCTGTTCCGCGCAACGCAGCGCCCGTACAACCCTTTCGCTGCCAACTCGACCGCCCGCAACGTTCTCCTCGCCTCTATCGGCCGCCCCCAGATCCCCTCGTGGATCGACGCCAGCGGCTACGCCGTGGAGGACAACCGCCGTGTCAACCCCGCCCTTACCACCCCCGAAAAGTACCTCGAGCTGGTGTAAGACGGACCTTTCTGGACGTTCCACTCTGTCAACTCTGTCAACTCGTTCATGCTCACGCCAACCTTTTGCACTGTCTACTCCCTGGCCCCTGGGGCCATGCACTAATATGAGCGCCGAGGAAGGCGCAGCGCGGCGCCGCTCTGCTCCCCGCTACCTCTGCTACCACTAGCGTCTGCATCATACATCATACATCAAGACCTTATCCATCATAGTTCTTTATCTCCACATTCTGGCTCCTTGGCGGCGAGGACCTAAAAGCACCCCTCGCCACATATCCCATCCACCCACCATGTTGTTACAACGCATTTTCTAGATACCCTT
This sequence comes from Apiotrichum akiyoshidainum, assembly GCA_002973495.1. Lineage (NCBI taxonomy): Eukaryota > Fungi > Basidiomycota > Tremellomycetes > Trichosporonales > Trichosporonaceae > Apiotrichum > Apiotrichum akiyoshidainum. The sequence goes on along the minus strand of PQXP01000158.1, from coordinate 51,651 downwards.
TATCCTATTTATTCATCGGAATCCCGCCATACCCACCCTTTCACTCGGGATGCATGATTGCGAAGCCAACCGTCAGCCAGAGCAGCTTCGTTTGTGCCAGGAACATTGGAACATTGAGTAGTGCGTACTCTTGCATCGATAGCCCGTCGTCCCACCCGCAACCTTTTTCTGCAACCGACCTGAGATTTCCATTGTAGAACTAAAGAAGAAGTGACGCGCCGCGGCCGGCTCGGACTCGGAGACCGGGCTGCTGGCGAAGCTGCCTCTGGGCGCACTGATTCCCAGCACGGCCAGGCTTGGCACCAAGCGTGGAAGCGAACGCCTACGGCCGGTGGCCAGAGACGCAACAGGCACTATCGCTCCGCCGACTAGCAATCCAGCGTTCTGGGACCGCGAGCTTCTTCCTCGCAACGTTGAAACCTAATACTAACCGAGTGCCACACGCTCGAACGCAAGTGAGTCTACAGAGCTTTTCTGCGCCATGTTGTTCTTTCGTTGTTCACTTTACTTTTGGCTTCGAAATTCCAATTATGAGACCGACTCCTATGACGTGCACGGATAACCTTGATCGGCGGGTGGCGCCCAGACACGAGATGGGGTGCTCGGCGGAGAACCTTACAGGTAGAGACGAAGACACGAGTGAAGACCACGCAAGGCCAGGTGTCTGACGATGAGATAGACGTCTACTCGTCGACCGAAGACGCCTCGCACAATGGAAAGTCCGCGTTAACACGACAACTAGCCAGGCCGCGTGCCTCGTGTGTGCGCTCATTAACTGGGACTCGTCGAGGGGAGGCCAAGCAGTGGCCATTGGTGCTCAGGACTCTCCAGAAAGCCACGCAGACGGACGTCGACAATAATCACCGCGGCCAGATCTGCCATTCCATGCCGCCAAGATCATCAAGAATGAGCTCCAGGAGAGTTGGGAGAGACCGGTCAGAGAGGATGCCGGCTGGCGAGTGAGCAAACCAACCTCCTCGGCGCTCCACCACCCGGTACCTCCACCGACGTTGTCATGTCGGCTGATTGTCCGAGTGGTTAAGGAGCTTCCCTGCTATTATCTGGCCAAGGAAGTGGGTTATGCCCGCGTGTGTTCGAATCACATGTCAGTCGAGCTAGCTGCTCTGCAGAGAGCAGCAGATGCTTTTTGGAGGACGATGAGTGTGACGGAAGCGAACTTGTCCGGGCTGCGGGTGGGAGGTCGACGACGTGTGGTGTGGCGGCGACTGGGAGTGGCGTCGAGGTCGTGCCACACTCTGCTCCGAGTGCGGCACCGGTGGAGGTGGTGTCACCATCTTCTTGCAGAACTCGGAAGGGCCAGAAGGATACAGGTCAGAGATGCAATTCGTGCGCTGGACCGTTTGAGGGGAAGCCAGCTGCCGAGTCATCATTGCAATTGTCAGGTCTGGTTGTGCCGTTGAGTAAGCCTATGGAGTGAGAGCCAAAAGACTGACAGCTGTTCCCGCCACAGCCGTCCCCGTTCTGGCGCGATTCAAATAGCTTTGACTGCTGACAACCGCGGCTAGCGCATGCACCGGACTAAAGTAGGAGCCATGCAGCACTCTAAAGGCAAAAAGAAGTGACCCACACTACACTGGATACGAGGGCGAAAGCAGGGCGGCGGTTCGAACGCTTGTACTCGACCACCGTTCCCGCTAGTCTGGTTTCTGGCTCTGGGCGAGGATGGGCCGTACCCCGCCAGAGCGCCGTGTCAGGTTGTCATCCTCTGCAGAGTATCTTCGTCTTCGTCATCCATGCAGTGTTACCGCTACGCCAATCTGCCCGCAGGCAAAGGGTTGGTGTGCGGCTCACTGCATGCTGTGCGGAGTCACTGACGAGACGCAGTGAGCAGTGCCCGAATCGTGCTGTGGCCTGTCCATAGCTTCGCTGCAAAACATGTATATGTATGTGCACCGGGCGTTCCGTATTCACGGCTTCTCGCGGCTCCTCGCAACTATCTTTGTACCTTCTATTGCTTCCTACTTGTCCACCGCGAGGCCGTCCGCCATGCCGCGGATCATGTCGCGCAGCTCGTCCGCCTCGCGCTGCGCGAGCTCGACATCGTGCTCGATCGTGAGCGCCTCCGTGAGGGCGGGGAACTTCCGTCAGTTCTGCATGTCCACGAACGACAAGAACTCACAGTGGTCGCGCCGTAGCCGAGCCACTTGCCCGGCGACGTGCCCTTGTGCTTGTACCACTCGCGGTCGGTGATTCCCTCTTCGGAGATGAAGCCGCGCTCAAAGTCTTGGAGGTTGCGGTTGACGGCGCGGACCTGCTTGAGGAGCTTGCGGAGCTTGGCGCGCTTGCGCGGGGGGAGCGAGGTAGGGGTCTTTGCGGCGACGGTCGCCTCCTCGTCAGGCGTGCTCTCCCAGGTGAGCAGCGCGCGGGGCGCCCAACCATTCCACATCTTGCCGAGCGCAGAAGTGAGGCCGTACCAGAAGCCCGAGCCACTGTGGAGGATCTCGTGCAGCTGGCGCAGGAGGTCAGCACGGTGTGCGTCGTGCGCAGCAGACGCGGCGCGGAGGGCGGCAATCGACTCGCCGAGCTCGTCGAGATTCAGGTCCGAGAACGACTCGTCGCCGTCCTTGAGCGCCTGGATCTGCGAGAGATAGCCGCCCATGTCGTGCGCGTACTGGGTCGTGTTGAAGGGCATGATGAGGCTGTCGGCGATGCGCAGAGCGATAAGACCAATAATCTTCGCTCCCTCAGTGTGTTTCTTGAACTCGGGGTCGCCGTACTTGGCCATCCAAGTGTGCGAGTCGTAGATCGAGTGGTAGTGGTAGACGGGGTCCTTGGGGCCGCCGCCAAAGCCAAAGTCGGTCGAAGCCACGCCGAAACGCATCAGGAACGCAGTGTAGTCGGAGCCGGAGCCAAGGGGGGAGATGCCCGTCGCAGAGTCATCCTCGACGGCACGAGCAGCAACGAGCCCGTCAGCGGCGGCGTTGAATGTGTCCCAGTCTCCACCATCATTGCGTGCGTCCCAGACCGAGCGCTTGAGCTCAGAGTCACGCTCAACCTGCTCAGCCGCGGAGCGGACCACGCGCGCGAGGGTGGGGCTGGCAGCGCCGCCAAAGTTGGGGCCGGACGCCGACGAGTCCAGGTTGAGGTACGCTGCCGCACTGCTCTCGAGCCATGAGCCAAAGTCTTCAGCCCACTCAGTGGAACCGACAAGGCCATACTCCTCCGCGTCCCACGAGGCAAGCACAATGCTCCTCATCGGGCGCCAGCCCTTCTTCAGCAGCTTTCCAAGACCGCGGGCAAGCTCCGACTGGGAGGCGGAACCGGCGTTGGGGTCGCCAGCTCCGCCGCTCCACGCATCCCTGTGGTTGCCCATGACAACGACCTCGTCGCGGATGTAACCCGGGATGACCGCCATGGTGTTCCAAATAGGAGTGACACGGGTGTTGACCTCGTTGACCATGTGGATCTCGACGTCGGAAGGTCCTGTGAAGTACTCTTCGACGCCGTGGAATCCAAGGCCGCCGCTGAAGCTGGGATCGAGGTCAGCAGAAGCGATACCCTTGCCCTCAAGAGCCTTGAGGATGGGAATTACGTCCTCGTACGAGAGGGGAAGCGACGGGATGGAGGGGACGTTTTGGGCCTCCACACGCGTAGCGTTCTTGTAGGCAGGCTCTCCGGGGGTAGTGGGGTCTCCGGGGTACATGGAGAGGAACTGGACACTGCCGCGCTGAACACTGGACGGCTGCGGGGTGAGTCAACTTCCTGGGACACATTCCACTACGACTTACAACGCGCGCAGGGCCATCAGGGTACTGCTTCAGTCCGTTGGCCTCTGTGACCTCTCCGTCGTCTCCGGGGTCGGTGAAAATGATGCAGCCGATGGCACCGGCTTCCTGGGCTGCCTTCACCTTGAGGCCACGGAAGACGCGTCCATACTTGACAAGGGCGATCTTGCCCTTGAAGTCGATGCCCTTCTGCTCGAGGAGCTCAAAGTCGGCCTTGCGACCATAGCCCGCATAGACATACTTGCCCGTAACGTCTCCAGAAACGCTAAATCCGTGGAAGGCACGGAGCTCGTCTGCAAGGAGCGAGTCTGGGTCGCCAGGAAGCTGGGCCTCGCGAAGCTTGGCGTGGATCGGCGGGTCGCTGAGGAGGGTCACGGTGCTGGACACGGGTGTGTTGAGTACAGGATAGTATGTATCAATCCAGACAGAAAGCTTGTCCATGCCTCCGCGGATACGCTTCTGCGATTCGTGGCTGCCAGCGTCGAAGATGTGGTCGTCGCCTCCAGTGACAGGAAGACCGAGCGCACGCTCCCAGTCGTTCTTGACCTGAAGTGCGGTGACAAAGTCCCAGCCGCTTCCACCGGGGTGCACGTGGGAGGTGTACCTGCGGGAGAACGCAGCGAGCGAGTCGTTGTGGGGCACAGTGAGGTAGATCTCCTCTGCCCGCTTGGGGGTGATGCCGCCGCGGTCGCGGTGCGGGCAGTCGTGGTGAGGGTTCTTGTGGTGCTCGTGCATCCTGTTGTGCCTGGCCGACTCGGCGGGCGCGTACACTTCGTTCAGAACCTGGCGGTAGTCGCGGGACGAGACGGCGTCCCAATACGACAGGACATTGGCATCGTCTTCGGCCGGCGCCGAAGGGAGGAACTGGGTACCGATGAACGCGAGCGCGGCCAGCAGCGCAAATGTGCGGAACGCGCTGCGCCGGCGCCTGGGCGCAGCGGTGGTAGGAGGCGGGAGAGTATGCTTCTCCTCCATTGTTGTCAGTGAGTGAGTGAGTGATCAAGGCGAGTGGGTTAGTGGGCAATGGATGTTGGCTGATGCGTTCGAGGTGGACCATATGGGTCAATCGCGAGATGAAATACACGATGACATCAGCAACGACAGCGATTAGGGTATATCACGTGACTTTGTTGTAGCGTGGAATACGCATGGCGGACACGCGGATTATCAACATTCTTTTATTTTTACACATCATTACTTTCTGGTCCCTCCTTTTCCTGAGTGTGGCGTTTTGAGGGGGTATCATTGGACATGCATTTTTCTTTTGTTCGTTCCAGAAACATTCTTTGTTTCCTCAAGGAAAGCGCCAGCTTCCAGGGAGTCGGTCGACCGGAGCGAACGCGAGAAAGGGAGAGGTATCCATCCGCCCACAGCTTGCAAGCCGCGCGGCGGAGCACGAGAGTGTGTCCATGTACACATGGAATTACAGTGGACAGCAGCGCGACAGCGGATCTGGCTGTATGCAAAGCAGGACCGCGACGGCCGAACACAGGGACATGGCCGATGGGCCTGGTGGGTTGTCCCCAGATCTGACTGCTGCTTGCAGGGTTCCCCCACACATCATGCGCCCACTCTGTTGCTCTCAGATCCCGTTCATTGTTACTCTCGCCCATGCCCCCCCACGACACCGCCGCTGCCACACGGCACGCACGCCGACCGACGCACTGCAGGCACGCACGCGCTGCAAACCATTCTTGATTCTCGTCGTCCCCGGAAGCTGAAACGCGGCCGACGCCCCGGTCAGCTCGCTACGCTGCGCCCCACACAGTGTGCACGCGGCACTAGACGTTGCGCGGCGCCGGCGAGGCGCATGCTGGCGCACGCGGCCTCTGTTGCGGCGCTCACGCCCATCTGGTGAGCTGCTGCGGTGGTGGAGCCGTGGCAAGTTGGGGCGCGCTATCGGACGGCAAGGTCTGCATGACGAACAACCTGCAACACCAACGCTAGGAATCGCGAGACAGACAGATGTAGATCTGCATGCATGCTGTGTTTCCAGCGGCCAAACTGGTGATAGACCAGTTCGGGATGTTTCCCACATCAGAGACAACAGTGAGCGGATGTTTCCGGCCGATAAGCGGCCTGTGCGTTCAAAGGGCTGAGAGGTGGTCATTGGCGCCCAAACCCAGCCTCCACATTCCAGTTCCCTGCACGTTGTTCCGCTGGCTGCTTCCATGCGTGTCATGCTCCAGGTGCGCGAATATACCGAAGGGTGCAAGCTGGGCCGGATATTCTCTGTTTGGAAAGTTGTATATGCAGAGTAGCTTTCGGCGAAGACATCCGGCCTAGCAGCGCTGCGGATCCAGGCTCGGCTGCCCTTACGCTGCGCTCGAGCTCCGTTTTGTTGTTGGTACCTCCTCTCGCCGTTTCCGACCATCTTGCTTGTCCCATCGGTCCTTGTGCCTCTGTACGACTACTTGACGTACTGCATACAGCTGACAAAACGTGAGAGCATCTCAGGAAATGCGCCCCGCGGCAGGACGGCAGTCAAGGCGGCAGGAGGTGGAATGTGCGGCATGCTGGAGACGAGATCCAAACGGGAAACAGGCCGGAGGGGCTGAACGCCGGTGCGGGTCTGATCACACGCCAGCGGGGGCCGCCGAGGGGGTGCTAGGGGCAGTGGGTGACTGGTGGCGACCATATGGCCATCCACCCTCCGCCCACTACTCACGGTCCTCTTGCAGCCTGCTTGCCACACAGCTCAAAGTGGACACTTTGAGAAAGATCTGGACTGGCTGGCAACGGTGGGCCAGAACCCGAAGCTTAAAGGCAGAGACCGAGCCTCGTTGACGTTGACGACTCTTTCCAGATCCTCCAAACCTGCGTGAGGCTGCCCCTGACAGTCCGCTATGACCTCCAGCGCCGCTCTTCGGTCTCCGATACATGCTCGTTACCCTGCTTGTGCTCCGAGCCCCTGCATGCATGGCATGCCGTGCGTCGTGACCAAAGCAGTGGGTGATGTATGACGCAGCGCAACACTGCTACTATCATACAAGTGAGCGCGATTGCAATCAGAACGATGGATGCAAGATGCAGACGATGCTACGACAGAGTGAGAGGAGACTTGACGACAGCAAGGAGGCGTTGGTGTTGGCGTTGGCGGCGGCGGCGGAAAAAAAGGGGGGTCACTGCAGGAGCAAAGCTATTAAATGTATTGGTTCGCTGTAATGACGATCTCGCGAAGAGTTTGTCCGCGACCGTGTCTCGACCCTTCCCTACCTGTCGCTGCTCAACTTGCCAACGGCCAGTCCCCAGTACGGGATATTACCGCTCTGTGCAACGCTCTCGGCCTCCAAAAGAGCCCGACGATCCGAGGACGCGCATGGGTTGCTTGTTGGACAACCCATGCTCCTCGGGTTCGGGTTGGGCTCGTCCGCTCCTAGTGTCGATACCGCTGGTGGTTGTGGTGGTGGTGGCGGTAAGGTGGGCATTGTTGCTGCTGGCGGCGGCGGCGGAGGCGGCGGCGCTCTCTTTCTGTGATTTCTCGTTGTGCTTTCCGGTCCTGCAGCTGCCTACCGCCGCTCCTGCACATCCCTCATTGTCCTCTTACCTGCGATTTCTCTTTCTCCTCTGGTTCCGCCACGCCGATTGGTTGTGTCCGCCCGAGCGGCCAAGTACCAACAGGGCGCCTGAACGCCATTGCGCGCGCAAGGCGTCGCGGAGACGAGGTGCGCGAGGTGGCGCGTCGATGGCGCTGATCCGAGCCCTGGGTCAGAGGCATGCAACAAAGAGGAAGAACCAGGAAGAAAAAAAAAAAAAAAAGTCAGAGGAAAAAAAAAAAAGTTACCAAACCTGCGACCTGAGTGTCCCAACCTTTCTCTCGKRYATRMGASACATGGGCTCGGGACACATTTTGTACTTTGTGCGGTAGAGGAACAGAAGAATGGAGAACAAGGGCTCAGGGACATGAAGGGGGGGGCAGGCGATGGAGAGACTGCAGCCCACTCACGACCACCTTTCCACAGCCACGCACCTCGGGGACCTCGGGGGCCTCGGGGCCACGTTGAGCAAGAGCAATGCACGCCTGGCTCGTCGCGAGGTTTTAGGAACTGGAACGTGGGCAGCCAGGGACAGGCGAGGCAAGACAAAGAACCTTTCCGACCAGACGGCAGGAGCTACAGCTCTCTCTCTTGCGACCTTGCCCTGTCGCAGCTATAGCGGCTCGATGCATGGCCTGCCGCAAAGAGCCACCAATGCGCTTGGATCTCCTTGTGTCTCGTCCTCTTGGTCTTCGCTGCCACCGCAGCAGCGCCGCCGCTGCCGCCGCCACGCCTCCCTGCGCTCACAGCACCTGTCTACCTGCACTCGTCTCCTGCCTGGCCTGCCGCTCGCGAGGGTCTTTGGTGGCCCACAGCATACCACGTCCTTTGTTCGACCTTGGATGTTCCCACCATGGTCCAGGTGCATGAGGAGGAGTGAAAGACAACGGTGACTGGCCAACGCATGGCCCGACTGTCATTTTTTTGTATTTTTATTTTTTATTTTTTTTGCTGGGATTGTCTTTGGGCGGGCTGTACCCGTTGTTGCCCCGCGCCGGGCCTGACGAGACGCACATTCCAGGGATTACGCAGAGAGATTAAGGACTAGGCATCTGGCTCTTCATTCTCCTGTGCAACGTTCAGCCGCCGCCTCTGTTGTCTCCTCCGTCTCCTCGAGCCAGGCAGCAGCAGCAGCAGCCAACAGCAGCCAGCAGCCAGCAGCCGCTACTGCACCCAGCCAGCCACCACCCGTCCCGCCGGTAGCCCCGGCAGCCTCAGCCCCGGCCCTCACCCCCTACCAACCCCGACCGCCGATAGACCTTTTAGCCAGCTGGCTGACCATGCCGGCTGGCTTCAGCAAACCTCTTTCCGACTGTATCCCCCTCGCGCACTCACCCGCTTGCTCACCGCTCTCGGCCCTTGACAGAGGGAGCCACCGCCGCAAGCCTCGTCTTTTCTCGTCTCCTGCTCAAAGCACCCAAGCAGCACCGACCTGCTCTTCTCCCCTGAACAGGTTCCAGCAGCGCTGCTCACGCCTGCAAGCCCTCCTGACTGCACACGCCCCCGCAGCTTCAAAAGTCGAAAAGAAGATCACCGGTGGACGAGGCCGTCCGTCCAGCTGCATCCAGTGCCAGAGTCTCTTTCCCCATCCAGGAGATTGTACAGTAGCACCACCACCTTGGTCTCTATAAGCATTGACCTCCTCCTCCATCCCTCTCCCTCCCCCCCCTCGGTCTCTTTTGCCTCTTTGCCCTTGTCCTTCCAGCGGCACCACCCAAAGTACAGTCCAACGCCCCCCTCGCTGCTGTACCCTCTCTCCCTCACCTCGACCCTCCCACTCCCCCTCACCGCCAGCCCCCGTCCCCGACCCACCCGACACGACACGAACAGCCAACGCTACCATTGACTAGCTCACTGCCCTCTTGATCGCTGTTGGCACCTCCATCATCACATCATCACCGCCCTCGGTCCATACCATTCCACAACCCCTCTCCCCTGCCAACTTCACCACCACCACCACTAGCACCACCACCACCACCATCACCACCACCCTCTTCTCCTCCTCCACTACACCGCACAATCTACATCTCTCTTCACAGCAACACTCTACTCAATTTACTACCCACACTCATTCTCTTTACCCTTCGCCTTCTTACTCATTTCGACTTTTCGCCCCTTCTCTGAGTGTTTAAACTTCAACTTGCCCCCATCGCCACCTCCCCGCCTGCTCAACCGCACCCCCTCACCTCTTCCCGAAATCAGCTCATAGATTGCCACCATGGGTTGCACTCAGTCGCACGAGGACGCGGACGCCAAGGCTCGTGAGTGGGCTCAGCTCTGATACCCTCACAAGCAGCCGCTGACCCACAGGCAACGCCGAGATTGAGGAGCAGCTCAAGCGCGACCGCCAGAACATGCAGCGCGAGGTCAAGATGCTTCTTCTCGGTGAGTACTCTGTTCTCTTTTCTCTGTTGACACTGTCCAGGTGCAGGAGAGTCCGGAAAGTCTACAGTCTTGAAGCAGATGCGCCTCATCTACAACAAGTGAGTCGGCACTTGCACACGCTCAGCAAGCTCTGCGCTGGTGATGTGGAATGGTGGAATACATGCTTCGCTTCGGCGCTTCGGGTTGCATCTCGCGTATTGCTTGGCGCTCCGGGGGCGGTGGGTTGGACGACGAGGTTGGCTGTTGGGAGCCTGCGGCGGTCCGTGCGCTGCCATCGAACCCTTGGATGCGCTTGATGTGCTCAAAGAACCACCGACAGTTCACTGTGCAGCCAACAGACACGACCACACGCATTGAGCATTTTGCAGCTATGCACCGAGGCACCAATGCAATGGCTGGTCTATGCATGTGACGAGATAACCAATTGCTAACCTACCAGGCCGTACGACGCCGAGGAGAGGGAGAGCTACCGTGAGATTGTCTACTCGAACACGGTCCAGTCGATGCGCGTCCTGCTTGAGGGCGTCGCTTTGATGGACCTGGAGATCTCTCACAACAACAAGCCCCGCTGGGACGCCATCATGTCCGCACCTGGTCTTGTTGAGGGTGACCGATTCCCCCCGGGACTCGCCGACGCCGTCAAGGGACTGTGGCAGGACGAGGGTGTTCGTGAGGCGTTCGCCCGCCGCAACGAGCTCCAGCTCAACGACTCGGCACCATAGTGAGTACAATCGGCGACGTTTTAAAAAGAATCCGCAGTGTCCCCGTTGTCTGTCGTCTCCTTGTGATCGACAGTTACATCGTCCGACCAGCGGCCGCGGTCTCGGTGTCTGCACATCGAGATTGGCAGTCCAGACTGCAAGATCTGCCCGCGGAGAATCTGCAGACGAGACACAATCGGCCAACGCCCCTGGACAACCACTAACGGGCAGCTACTTTGACGCCATCACCCGTATCTCGCAAAGCAACTATGTGCCCACCGACCAGGACATTCTCCGCGCTCGAGTGAAGACCACCGGTATTACGTACGTCCTGCAGCCAGACAACGCTCTGACCCTTCAGCGAGACCCACTTCCAGATCGGCGACCTCAAGTACAAGCTCTTCGATGTCGGCGGTCAGCGTTCCGAGCGTCGCAAGTGGCTGGGTATCTTCGAGTCTGTCACTGCGCTTGTCTTCCTGATTGCCATCAGCGAATGTGAGTGTCCAATTATAGTTTTGCGGCCCGGTCCGCAGCCACCGGTGGTGGCCGTCAGCACGGGCACCCGCCTCTAAACCGACCAACGCTAACGCCTTCAGACGACCAGAAGCTGTACGAGGACGAGACGGTCAACCGTATGCAGGAGGCCATGACCCTTTTCGAGTCCGTTGCCAACTCGAGGTGGTTCATCAAGACCTCGATCATCCTCTTCCTCAACAAGATCGATCTCTTCCGCGCCAAGCTTCCCGTTTCTCCTCTCGCCAATACCTTCCCCGAGTACAAGGGCGGTTCCGATTACGACTCCGCTTGCGCATTCCTCCTTGAAAAGTTCGTTGGTCTTAACCAGAACCCCTCCAAGTCCATCTACGCCGTGAGTTGCAACTTCTGACTTCAGAACTCGACTAACCTTCAGCACTACACCGACGCCACAGACACTCGTGCCCTCGGTTTCGTTATCTCGGCTGTCAACGACGTGGTCATCCAGGCCAACCTTCGCGAGTGTGGCCTTCTTTAGGTTTGCAGTGGCCTACTCGTTTTCCTCCTTCTGCCTCCCTTCATTCCCATTCCCGGCTACCTGCCCTAGCCAACATGGGCGCTCATCGCTCACATACCCATTAATCTCTCTGTACCATCGTTTCTATGTAAGAAGGCATGCATCTCTTGCTCTTTGGGCCAGCTTCTGGGAGCTCTTCCCGATGCGGTTGCGGTTGCGGGCGTCCTGTGAGTGATCGGGATGAGATGTGAGTCACCGTGCAGATCCAGCTGTGACTTGCCTCCGACTTCAGCATCCGTTCGGTTCTCGCCGCCTCGTCTGTCATCCTACACACTCTCTAACCCCCTGTCCCAACCGCATTCCTCGCGCCGCAAGCGTATATCTCCATTCCCAGCCAGCGCACAGGCCACGGTTCTGTTCCACCTTCAGATCCCCCCGCTACTCGCCCGCCACAACCAGGGCACCCCGCCGCACCCCGCCGCCCCTACGTCCTCGGAGGAGAGGACGAGGATCGGTTGCGCGGCCTCCCCCCGGGAGGCAGAGCGCCCGCGTCGCCAAGGACGGGCAGTAAGGCGGCGGGCGGCGGGCGTCGATGGCCCGAGCGCAGTGCGGGAGGGCCGCCGAGAGGCGGCGGAGGCAGTGGCGGAGGCAGAGGCGGGGGCGGGGGCGGCTAGAGGCGCCGCCCCCGTGAATAGCCAACGATCAAAGCCCGACCCCGCGCGCCGCCAAAGGGGCCTAGGCATGTGGCAGAGCAGTGATGCACGGCGGCGCGCACATTGGACAACGCCGCGACGCGCCGGGTGCACGCACTGCGAGAGTGGTGCTGCTGCTGGGCTCGTCATTTACTTCCGTCTCGGATCCGAAGTGGATGGCATGGTGCCTTTGGGCTCCCGGTTGTCCGACATGTCAGATGGGACGGCGGAGGGACGAAACAGAGAGATCGATGGGTGACTGCGCGCTCGAACAGAGGCCTGCAAGAGCGATTTTAACTGAATTGATGATAAACATCTGTCTGTTGTGCAATTTTGCTACGCAGTCTTGGAGAAACACACAGTCTTATACTCTAAGAACTGGTCTGGCCGACCCACGCACCGATAATAATAACTACATGTATCGTGCAACAACACTGAGACCTATCTCTGTATCTGAAAGATGCATTGCTTCTTGACAAAAGCGATAGCAGAGAGCAGTACTCGAGCACTGCTAGATGACAGCCCTCACCGAGGCGGCCAGCCTCACGTTGCCACCAACACGTCATTGCAACTGGCGGACTACCTTCGGCAACCGGCAGCTCTGACGTATGGAGGAGCTGGCTTGTACAAGCGCAGCGCACAAGGTGAGCACATGCTCCGCCGCCCTGCACATGAGGCACAATGCTCCGACATTCCGACACAACAAGATCGCCGAGAGACGGAGGGTGCGGCAGCAGGCCATTGACGTCATACCCTCGGCAAAGGGAGCCGTGATATCATTGTGGCATTTGTGCCAACCTCTGCGTGCTCTGCGTGCTCTGCGTGCTCTGCGTGCTCTGCGTGCTCTGCATGCTCTGCATGCTCTGCATGCTCTGCGTGCTCTGCGTGCTCTGCACCCAACACCCCTCATGGTGCTCCTGCGTCCTGCTGCCATGGGGAGCACATGTTGGGCACCTGCCGAGAAGCCAGCGGCCGTGTTGGGGAGTTATTGCATCATTTTTGATGTTTGAGTTTGGCATCGGCATCGGCGGGCACGACAAGGTCATGGCTTGTCGGTAGCGAACAGGCAACGCATGGGGTGGTGTGAATCGTTGGGGTGTGTAACGTCAGGTTGTGGAGAGATGGAGAGTCTGGCCGTCATGGAAGACTTCAGTTGGGGCTCCCCCTCCTGTCAATGCGAACGGAGAATGCAATAAAGGCACGTCTGGAGCCTCCGTTTCCTTCAACCTGTCCCCCCTACCATATCTCTTCACAATCCTCAACCACTAACGTACCGTCTACACTATGGGTCTCTTCAAGACATCTCCCGAGAAGAAGGAGCTCAAGAACCTGGACAAGGGTAAGTGGGACTGTCTCATGAGTAGGCAAAAGCTCATTACTCCAGAAACCAAACAGCAAGAGAAGGAGCTTGAGGCCGCAAAGAAAGAGGTAGCCGCCCTCGGGCTTGCGGAGGACCGTATTGCCAAGGAGGCAGATGGACTATCAGCTACGCACACCAAGAGCACCAAGGAATCAGAAAAGGTCCAAGCGCACCTAGCAAAGATTGAGCGCGGTAGGTACCAAGTGTCTCTGTGCCTTGTCGCCATGTCAGTGCTGACACAGATAGAGGCATCGGACGCCCACGCCCGTACCGCGGCTATTACCCAGAAGCTCGACGCCAACCAGCAGCAGCAGGCCGACCTCGCGGCCAAGGCCCAGGAGGCGCGCAACAAGGTTTCCCAGATCCAGGCCGAGGTGAGTCTTCCGCATGGCGATTAGCTGTTGACTGGGGAAGATGGAGGGCACACATGCGCAACGTGATGCAATCATGGCCCAGAAGGCCCAGGGCCGAGGAGTCGGTGTCCTCCCTATGGGCCTCGGCGGAAAGAACAGCAGCGCCGGCAGCGTAACTCAGACGCACACTGCCAACGCGGCACACACCGGCAGCTCTCCAACCGCGACAAGTTCTGCACACCCCGCGGGCACGGCGCATCTCGGACAGACGGGCGTCGCCCACAATGTTCACACCTCGCCAACCACTGGGAACAACACGTTCGCCCAGGGTGCGGGTCCCATCGACCACCAGCATGACACTGTGCCTCGGGCTCACCAGACCATGGCCGAGCAGTCTGTTGTGAACCAGGGATCCTACCCCGTCCAACAACCTGCTATGCAGACCGGTATGGCCGCCGGCCACGGCATCGGCACACACCCCCAGCAGCCTCATCACCCAGCGCCCAACCACACCTCGTACGGCGGCATGTAGCATGTCGTCAGCCGACTGATATGGCTGAAATAGTTGGCCAATGATGTGTGATTGAAAGCAGATAACAGTAACTAGGGAACCGGGATTGTAATCGATGATGAAACAAGTTGTGCTCGTTGGTTCACCCTGCGCAAACTGGAAAGTAGTGGCCCTTGGGACGTTGTACAGGATGATGGTCGAGGCGGGGCCCATGCATGGCAGGGGGGAGCTCTAATCCCCCACCTACCGACTGCATCTATGGCGTCCACCTGTACACCGATAACAAGCATCCTGCTTCCACTGCCCAGAAGAAGGGTGAGGGTCGTGATCTGACGTCATGGCATCGAAACACTTGGTGTGCGTAGAGCTCTACACCCTATTGTACATAGGTCTCTTTGACGACAGGTTGGGGCTCGGCGGTGTTTCAGTGCTGCGGATTATATTGTGCATGACGAGGTCTGGGTCTTGGACTGGGAAACTGGTTGACCAGAAGAGAAAAAAAAGGGGTGCTGCCAATGCACCGCTCACACGAGGCACCAACTTGGTCCGACACTGCGCAACTGCGGAATGCGCAACGGAGCACCGTGGAAGGAAGGGAGATACGAGTGTCCGGACCCCCCATGCACCGTCGCGCGCGAGGACAAGTGGCGGGTACACTGTTGTTTGTTGCAGCAGTCAAGAGCGAGCCCGTATAAGAATCCGCCACTCTCCCACCGTCCAAACGCAACTATCCCTATCTCGCCGCGCGAACATTACTCCCAGCCACATTACTGTCAACATGGGCATTTTGGCCACACTGTCCGAGAAGAAGCATATGAAGCAGCACAACGAGCGTGAGTACTCAAGTTGGGAGCCAGAGCTGATCCTGAGAAACGCGACAGAAGGAAAAGGAACTCCAGGCAGCGCAGACGACTGCCGAGACGCTATCGCAGGCCGAGGACCAGCTTGCGAGGGATGCAGAGATCCTGGCAGTCAAGCACCAAAGGTCCCTCCTTGAAGCCAACAGTGCCGAAGAACGTGAGTTCATCTACTAGCCTCCATTTCTGACACCAGATGTGGTAGAGGCGCACAGTCGTGTGAGCTCACTGGCGTACGTTCTCGAGTCGACGGAGATTCAGCAAGCCCAAGTCGCTGCCAAGGCGGACGAGGCGCGACACAAAGTTGCCGAGCTCCAGGAACTGGTGAGAGTAACTCTAACCATGCCCTTGGTTGACCAGCAACAGATGCAGAAAACGGACGTTCCCCACGAGGCCCAGTTCGACAATCACGGCTTTGAGAGGACTCACCGTCTCCTAGGCCTCGGAAAGAAAGAGAAGCCGTCTCAGCGTCGGAAGAGCGACGTCGGTTCCCGCCCGGCAGGGCCCCCACCGTTTGCAAGCCATTCTCATGTTGATATCGGGGCACGTGGGCAGGCTAATGGGGAGCTTCCTCCTTACACCACCTTCACGCCCGCGGGAACGAACGAGCGCGCTGCAGGTGTCGGCACCGCACCGCGCGCTGTATCGCAGCAGACTACGTCACAGCACCCTGATATGCTGCCTCCTCTTCCCTTCGAGACCAAGGGAACGCCTGCACAACTAGATCTACCTCTGGGAATGCACGACCTCAACCACCGGTATCAAACCCATGTCCATGACCGCCCATATCCCTCGTTGTGATTCCACAACCATTAGAGCGCCCTGGTGGCCCGCAAGTCGGTGCTTTATAGAGTAGTACGAGATGCCAAGCTGATACTGTTCTGCTGCACCCACACCCTACTGCTAGAGAGTGGCCCACATGAATTAAACGTGGCTGATGGAGAACGTGGGATGGAACGGCGACCTTCAGGACCGACCCTATCCCACCGTAAACAGTGTTCGTTCCTTTGACGCATGAGCCACGAGCCACAGACACGATCATGGACTGCATGAATCCGATAGATCGCGACAGAACTCACGACCGGCCGATTTGTAAAGCCCTCCGCTTCCTTAGGCAGCCTCCGTCCGGCTTGACGTCACTGTCGCCAATACTCAACACTCCACTTTGTGGCAGTCTTCGCCGATTCGGTTCGACAGATTCCAGTCTGAAATAAAGTTGTCTCATACCTCGCTGTCCAGAAAAAGAACGGAGAACCCCGTGCGTCTCCCGCATTGGTGAATGGCTTGGCATGTGTAGGTGGCACATGATCGCAAGGGTTGTTGTCGTTTCTCAGTCCTGTGACTACTTCTTGCGACATTCCAGTTGTTTCCAATGTCGGAGTAGCAGGTCATGGGAACCAGCGGCATTCCCGACGCTTCACGGACGGACAGAGATGGAAGGAGAAGTGGTAAAGGAAGATCAGGTCCATTTATAGCGGACCTTTCCGATGTCTTCGTGAGGCAAGGCCCCAGAGTACATTCAGCTCTTCTCTCCTACACAACACATACACCGTTCACACCTTTTTTCAATGCCGCACTTCGGAGACCTGTTCAAGCGGTCGCCCGAGGAGAAGGAGTTGAGGGCGCTGAAGAAGGGCATGTCTACCCTCGCCAACGACAACTGACATGGCACAGAAGCCAAACAGCAAGAGAGGGACCTCCAGCGTGCCAAGCTCCACGCGGACGCCGTGACGCGGGCCGACGCCAAGCTTGCACACGAGGAAGAGGTCCTACATGCCCAAGAAGCCGAACACCCTGAGATGGCGGCCCACGGTCGGCGGGGATCCGTCAAGCTCGAGAATGTTAGTGATCGCCACCGCCGCATGTCTATCGAAGCGGAGAAGGCCAACAACAAGGTCGCGGAGCTGCAGACCAAGGTGAGAAACCTGCGAGGATCGTAGCTGATCGAAGGTCGACGAAATCCATGAGCTGCAGGCGTCCCGCAGCAGAGAGATTGAGGAGCAGCGCCAGTCGCTCAGCCCCCCTCACAAGTACCCCGACATGCCTGCCTAGTACGCTGCTCCCTAATACTCCTGCCTCCTTCGCTATGTGCCCGACGTCCGTAGGAATATCAATACGTCTGTAGTAATCAATGAAGATTCAGGTTAATCTCTTTTGCATAGCAACAAGGTTTCTTGATACAAGAACAGGTCAGCGACTTAGAGACCCTTGGTGACCGTGTTGATGAAGTCAACCGACCACTTTTCGCTGGGGTAGGCCTTCTTTCCCGCAGGCCCATCCGTCTGGTAGTACTGCCAGGCAAGAACACCTGCAGGGAGGCCGCCGTCACCCTTCATCTTGGTGAGGCACTTGTTGAGCTCGGCGGGCTCCATCCAGCCCTGTCCTCCGGCCCCGGCCAGTTCCTTGCCGATAATCATCTTGGAACGGGGAATGTACTGCTCGAGCTCCTTGATGGCCAGACCGGGGTAGCGCTTGTCTGCAGTTCCGCTGCTGGTGAAAATGTCGTCACACTTGGAGAAGAGCTCGGCGATGTTGTACATTTGCAGACCAAAGTAGTCGACCTGGTCCACAAAGTCCTTGTCCCTGATCAGCTCACCGTAGACCTGGCCGTCAATGAACCACTGGACCATGGGTGCTGTTCTGTCAGTATCGTACCAATAAGTGACCAGAGAAAAAGATATCTACTGTGAGAGATGACCTTGTCCTTGCCGAGCTTGCTGCGGAGCTGCGAGGTGTAGTCCTTAAGCCAGGTCTTGGCCTTGGAGATGCGCTCCTTGGCAGCCTTGCTGCTGAGGTCCTTGCCCTGGCCATCAACGTCGTGGACCTCTGTTTGCTGTTAGCGTCATACTCTACCGGAAATGGATCAATGAAAACGCACCAAAATCGACATCAACGCCGTCGAGACCCATGTCGATGACATACTGGGCAATCTCATCGGCGTACTTCTTGGCGTCACCGTCCTTGTACGGAACGTTCTGGTCGGCGCCACCAAAGGCGCTAACAAGGACCTTCTTGCCGGCGGCATGGTAGTCCGCCATAATGGTTGCACGGTCGCTCGCCGACTTGGCAGCAAAGTGACCAGCCATCTGAGATTGTCAGCTTTACACTGGATACTAGGCAGAGTACTCACGTCAGCAGCCTTCTTGTCACTCATGTAGAAAGACAGGATAATCGCGTTGTAGGCGCCAATGTCAGCGGCTTTGGGGAAGTAGTTGACGTCCTTGGAAGCGTTCATGTAATCATCGGCAAAGACGGGGTTCCAGGTTAGCTTGTCGTTTCCGCGGATGGAGAGCGAGCCGTCAGGAACAGGAGAGGCGAAGGTGGCAGCAGCCGCAAGGAGGGCGAAGAGAACCTTGGAGGAGAGCATGTTTATTGTTTGTCGTTGGTTGAACTTGTTGGGTGTTGTGTGAGAGAGGTTGTCAGTGGTCACAGACGCGTTGACAAAGTTGTTGAAAGAATGCAAGAGTTGAAGAAACTGGAGTTGGAAGCTGAATGAGTGTCGTTACCTGTTGAGCAAATGCAAAGTGATTGTTAAGACAATGTGAGTGGGAGCAGCCAGTGCGTCCCGTCTGAATGGATGAGAGAAGAGAAGATGTGGTGTTGAGGATACAGTTTTGGGCTGAGCTCCGCGCCTCTTATATAGAGTATTCGAGTCCAACGATGGGGCTCGGATTGCCTGGAAGCTTGATGTGCCAAGACTGGCTGTGCGGGGTCCTGGTCATTGTGTGCGCACTAGAAAGACTGTGTAGCCTGTTCTAGACGTGCTTCTGTTTCTGGACGGCACTGTGAACATGTGAACACTGTCCAGCCTCGTGCGAAACATCAAAGATTACCGGTATATGGTAGCTTTTTCCTTGATCAGCACATGTATTGTCGGGTATCATACCTGACGTGTCTCCTGGGCTCGATACGGCAATGTGAAACGCAGCATCGGCAACTTGAACCACTTGTCGCCGGCACGTTCGGGGATGCAAAACGCGACGACGCGTCTGTTAGTGCAATGATTATTATCTGACGAATCATGACGTCGGACACTAAGGGGAGACCTGAGCATTAGGCGCAGGAGATCGACGGAGAGCGATGGTGTCTTGCCGTTGTGCGTACGAGACGTAGATTGCCACGGTAACCTCGGCAGTGCCAAGTTGTGGCAGTGCAGCAACGTGCTGTTTGGTGTTTTTGGAGATTTCTGATACCATAGATGAAATCTGCCGACGGAACATAGCCTGGTGTGCTGCTTCGAATGCAGTCCTTCCACCACCGAATCAGTCCATGCTGCCGCTTCGCCCCCGTGTCCAGCTTTAGAGTGACGCAGAGCGAAGAGTCCGTCTGTACCGCCGACCAAGGCCCCCGGAGGGGACTAGTGAAGTTCACAGTTCTGCTGTTACTCGTTCGTGGCATTGCACAACCTCATGGTCCGTCCACAACCATGGCAACTCCGCCCTGTTGTGCAATTGTGCATAGGTGGTGTATACGCTGTAAGCAAGGTGCTCCACTCATAGGAGCGCACAGACGCACAGACGCATACGTACTGTACACACACAACGCACGATGCTGAATGTTGATGCGCACGGTGAAGGGCAGAGTGCAGTTTGAGCCGGCCAACAGCGGTAAACCACCGTTCCAGTCCATCAAACCTTTGTCTTGACCACCTCTTTTCCCAGTGTACCCAGTTGCTGCGCAACCGCTCTGTAGCTTCCTGTTCATGCTGTTCAGTGGCCTAGATGATTAGTTCATCAACTTGGGGGTGTGGCCCATTTTCCTAATGCAACTTTCAGGACATTGGCACCATCTGGGGAAATACAACACGTCATTGACCCTCGCATCAGACAAAGGCACGTCCAGCAGGCTGTGCCAAGGATGGATACACCGCACCCTCAGTCTGGGGGACATGTTAGAGCCTCGTGACCGCAATGAGCTCACCATGTACTTGGAGTCGTGGTATGCTCAAGACGTGCAGGAATCAGCAAGAGAACGGAGCAGAGACTGGAGAGCAAAAGAGGGCGATGGAGACAACTCAGATATCCCCAATGATCCGAGTGGAGCACCCTCCACTGCCCGCCCTTCGTGGATCGCCACTGTTTAGAGCAACTGCTTTGGTGGATCAGAAGCACCCTAACACCTCACAGTTGTGTCTCAGGAACCTTGGTCGTGCCAAGCCGATTGTGTCACAGACTACGAGCGGTCTTATCGTGAGCCGTTGGCTGCCCCCTCCATTCCTTGACGTCATACACCCCGGAGCTTGCTTGTTTTCCTTCAGCCGAAAGATGAGGGACGGAGGCGTCGAACGGCGGAGATGGCCATTCCGGGGGTCGGACCTCGATCTCAGACTCCTCGGAGCTGCGGACCTCTCAGGACAGCAGCCTGTTACTGTGCATTATATCACATCCATCGATCTGACAAGGGGGGAATGATGTCAAGTGGCGGACAACCGGTGAAACTTTGTCGCAGCAACCAGTGGCACTAGGCTTGATGATGATGCAAGTGACGTCGAGCCAACTGATGTTTTACCAACTGTCAAGCTCTTGCGCATCAGTAGTCAGGCCGTCGATGATGTACTCTCGGAACGAGGATGCACAACCGGACACTGAGCCAGTACGACGTTGAGATCGGGGCCAGTACGAGAGTCGCATGTCGACGTTTTGTGCATATAAGACAGCGGCAGGTCTACCTCGAAAGCTACCACAAAGTTCAGTTCTCGCCACACACATACACATACACACAACAAGATCAACTACCAACACAACATCATGGGTATCTTTACCAAGTCGACGCCTCAGGAAAAGGAGCTCAAGCAGCTCCACAAACGTACGCCCTCCCTTCCCGTCTCCAACACTAACCAGCAGAGGAAAAGCGCAACGAAAAGGAGCTTGACATTGCCAAGGTCTCCGCCGACGCCCTCACGAGGGCAGAGGATAAGCTTGCAAACGAGGAGCAGCACCTCGCACGCGAGCAGATGGCCCACCCCGGTCACCCCACCAAACTGGAGAGCAAGAAGCTCGACGCGGCCGAGAACGTCCACAGGACCGTGGCAAACAAGGCCGAGAAGGCCCGTGACAAGGTCGTGGATCTCGAGCAAAAGGTGAGTGCCCAGTCCTCTAGTTTGTCTTCTGGGCATTAAAAGGCGCTGACTATCAGAAGACCACCCTCAACCACACCGCGGCAGCCGCAGGTGGCCCTGCCAACGCCGCCCAGATCCATGAACACCATACGCAGCATGACCCCCACAACACGCGAGGCTTTGCAGGCAAGGACAACACTGCTGGCCACCCCGGCGGAGTCGCGAAGGGTCTCGGCGCGGCGCCTCTTGGCGACCACACCTACACCCCTGTCGGCCACCAACAGCATGACCCCCACAACACGCGAGGCTTTGCAGGCAAGGACAACACTGCTGGCCACCCCGGCGGAGTCGCGAAGGGTCTCGGCGCGGCGCCTCTTGGCGACCACACCACCCCTGTCGGCCACCAACAGCCCGTCGCTGCTTCTGGTCGCCACCAGACGCACACTGGAAGCGGCCCAACCGGGTACAATGGAACTGCGGCGGGTACTACACAACACCCCACTGTCCACTACGACACTGGCTCCACCGACCACCACGCCACCGGCACTGCCGGTGGTACTAAGTTCACCAGGGGCGTCCCGGTCGTTGGTACGACTGGCACCGGACTCTCGGGCTCTGGCTCGAACCCCAACGAGCCCCGCATGATGCCGCGCCACGCCTACCAGCCCGAGGATACAGCTGGGGCCTCGCTCACCCAGGGTCAGCAGGTTCACGCCAACCCGGAGCTGCCCACCCACGGTCCCATCACGGACGCCACCGAGCAGCACCACAAGCGCTACCACGTTGGCAACATTCTGTGATATCGGCCGAAGTCCGTAACCCGCAGCCTCCTGTATGATTGAATTGTAGCAGAAAAGATGGATGGACGTAAACCTCAGCAAGAGAGCAGAGCGGAGCAGAGGACAAAGTGCGCGAGTTGGAAACTGCTGGACTGATCGTTCTGGTCGCCACTTTGGTGGTGGCTACTCAGTCTTGCTGGAGGCGATAACACGCGCACGCACGCTTGTCAGGATTGAGCTATTGAGCCGAGTGGACGGAACCTTGCAGCACGTCGATCGCAGACGGCTTCGACTCCATCCATGCTCCGTGACGTCATTCACGGCTGCTGATGTGTATAAAGCGGGAAGCTCCAGCACCACCTCGTGCCTCTCCTTTCTGCCTATAGCTGTCTACCTCTCCATTCCATTCCTTTATCCAACATACCCTCTCGTCACTATGAGCTCTGAGGCATCCAACGACGCTCCGAGCCAGGTCTCAGGACACCTGAAGGTAAATGATGGGGTGCTGCTGCTGACCATTACGATGAAGGGGCTAACGTCAGTCTGCTACGGGTACGGCGTACGCTGCTGTTGGCGCCGTACTCCCATCGAGCCTCGGCGGCGATGCCTGGGCGGCCTCTGGCGAGACACTGCAGAAAGAAGGACAGGAGGAAGTGCAGGCTGCCAAGTCGGCTGCGGCTTCCGAGGCGACGGTGGATGCTGCAAAGGCAAAGGTCAAGTCGTGAGTACGAATGCTGCATTCTGGAGCAGGTCTCTGAAACTTTTGTGCGCAGAACGTTCGGATACGTCACGGGAAACCAGTCAATGCAGACGGAGGGAAACCTGGAGAATGAGAGTGCGCAGTGGAAGTACAAGCAGGCGACGTCAGACGCTGCGGTGGCTGTGCCTGTTCCGTCGCTGGAGGGGGTCAAGGGTAAAGTGGAGAGTGTAGTGGGGATGGTGGCTGGGGACCAGAGCAAGCAGATGGAGGGCAACATGCGTGCTGAGAAGGCTGCGTGGAAGGATGGTGTGTAGCCGCCACAGCAAACAAACAACACCACACACATGCATTCCATATTCCATCTCCTCATTCCTCTCGTGGCTGCTTTTGGAGACCCCGCAAACGGCGCCACAGAGTTGTCAAGTGTCGGCGTAATCCCATAACCCCGTGACGTTTTGTCTGCATGGGGAGGGGAGGGGAGGGCGGTGGTGGAAGCGGAAGCAAAACGTATGACGCTGGAGGGAGGTCAGGATTACGTATGGAGAAACACACGCCAGATGGCACACCCTGACGAACAAGACTTGCTCCCAGCAAGATGCCATTAGGAATGTGGCATTACAATGGGGGGAGACCAATTAGAAAACCAATTACGTAAGTATTACCCTGTTGTCCTAATGGTGCTATGTGTCTTGCAGGTCACAAGCTCACAAGCTCAGCTCTGGCTATTCCACGGCGGCCACGATCACAACCTCACCCGAGACCATCATACTCTGTACATCGGGATCACACACCCACACCCCCTCCCCTCCCCTCTACTCTCCCTCCCCTCCTCACTCTCTTGCGAGGTCCCTGCATCGGTCATAGATACCACTCCGGATACCACTCCCACCTTTCCCTCCCCCCTACCCCACCACGCCTGGACGCCAGCCAGCGCGCGCAACAACGACACCAGTAACGCACCATTCGTTGAAGCGCGTCTCGCTCCTGCTCCTCGCCTCCTAATCCCCAACAATCAACCCACCACTTTTACTCACCACACACAAACCCATCAACTTTCATCAGCACTGCACACTACACCACGGTCCCATCCACATCCCCCCCTCACTCTCACTCGGTCGCACGACACCAATTCACGCGCGCCGTCTCATCCCACACCACACCACGCCCGTCCCACTCGACTCGGCCTTAACCCCCCCTCCAGCGCGTTCACTCGGTCGTGTCAGTTAGGACATCGCAACCACCCTTAACGGAGACGTGACGCGTATCGGAGAGCAGGTGGGTATCTCGACACCCATTGCTTCCAAGACCATGCTCCGCCTCCAGAACTATCCTCCCCAAATGTACAGCGGAGGCCAAGGCGGACCCTCGCCGCTGTCAGGCGGCCAAATGCAGAACGGCGGGCAAGGAGGCATGGGCCAGGGCGGACATCAGCAGCAAATGCCGATGCACCAGCAACAACAGCAGCAACAACACGGCATGCAGCAAGGCGGCGGACAGGGCGGCCCGCCAACCTCGGACGGCATGTCCAACTCGGCCCCCGCGCCCGAGATGAATCTCGCAAACGTCCTTCACTATCTCCAGTCCGAGTGGCGTCGCTGGGAGCGCGACCGCAACGAGTGGGAGATTGAGCGCGCCGAGATGCGGGTGAGTATTTGAACAATAGGCGGTGCGCGTGTCAGACCGATGCTTACATTCTTCCAGGCGCGCATCGCATTGCTCGAAGGCCAGCGCCGGTCGGCTGAGAACCTCAAGGTGGACCTGCTGCGCCGAGTCAAGATGCTCGAGTTTGCCCTCCGCCAGGAAAGGTACGTCGCAATGTAAACATGTCTCTAACATTACAGGACAAAGACCAGCTCTGGCGGTAGCCGGCCCGCGTCGACTGCCCCTGCCCTACCTCCCCACCGTATCGCTGCCCTTCAGGATGAAGACAAGTTTGTCAAGAGTGACAGCGACAAGGAGGGAAGCGGAAGCAGTGAAGGCGGCGATGACATTGGTAAGTCTGTCCCTCCGTACCCCACTTGCCCGATGCCCGTTCAGGATGTGCACTGACGTTGGCCGCAGCCGAACGCGCCCCCAAGGTCAATGGCGCTGCTTCGGGCGGAGGCAAGGCGGCCGCAGCCGGCTCCCACCGTCCAGTCCCGGACACCAGCGCATGGAAGAATCTAACTGGTCCTCCCCGCGATCCAAAGGCTCGTGCCCGTAGTCGCGAGTATCTCAAGCAGTGTCTCCAAGAAATCACCTACCTGACCTCGCCCGGCGCGCTCAACCCCCTCCCTCCACGCGCTCCGGTCCTAGTCGATGAGACAGGCTCGAATCCTGACCAAGCCTCGGCGGAGCGACCGCGCAAAACGCTCTCCGACCAGCCGGTCCCGTCCCCTTTTTCCCAGCCGGAAAATAAAGAGGGTCCACCACAAGCAGCTGCTAGCACCATCCTCCCAAATGGGACTGAGGAGCCACGCGTAACGACGGGCTTGGCTCCTGTTCCTCCCCCGCCGTCGACCGACGCCGCTCCTCCATCGTCTCCAGCGCCGAGGAGCGTTGCCCTTTTGCCTGATGCTGCCGAGCCACCTTCAGTCGAAAAGGACCAGCCTCCTCGCCAGGTCGTGACCGCCATCTACCGCCCCGAGTCCAAGGCCGCCTGGCGCGAGGAGCTGCGGGCTGCCAACGAGGCCGCCAGCCAGGCTTGGCCACCCCGCCGCACCAGCGACGAGGCGGAGCTCGCTGGATTAACACTAGTTGATGACGAACCAAAGCAAGAGGAGCTCGACGGTGGATCCGACCTCTGGACTACTCGTCGCTCTTTGAAGAGTCATCTCGACGTCGTGCGTGGTGTCGCATTCGGCAACGGCACCGACCTCGTCTTTGCGACCGGTGGTGACGACTGCACCGTCAAGGTGTGGCATCTCGACGCCAGGGAAGTTATGACTTCCAAGTGAGTGCTCGTGTGTTTGCTCGTACTGATCACAGGCCCCACACCGAGATTGAGCCCGTCGCTACCTTGAGAGGGCACACCCTGCCCCTCACCGCAGTTGTCGTTTCGACTGCACTGAACATTGTCTTCTCCGCCTCGATGGACACCACTGTTCGTCTGTGGCGTCTCCCTTCCAGCGACCACGACCCTTACGCCCCCTACGACCCGTCCACGGCACTGCAGACGTTCGAGGGACACACTGATGTTGTCTGGGACATCTGCCTCCTCCCCTCCCGCCCGGAGCGGAATGGCTCCAACGGACCCAACGGCAAGCGCAACAGCGCCGAGACCCATCTCGTCAGTGTGTCGGCCGACGGCACGGCCAAGGTGTGGGAGGACAAGGGCGGCCGCTGGGTGCTTGCGTCGACGTTGTCAGACTTTGGCTCCGGTGTCGTCCCGACCTGCCTCTCCGTGGACCACCACGACTTTAGCCGTGTCATTATTGGCCTCTCCAACGGCCTTGTCAAGACGTACAATGTCAACACTGGCGCCGAAGTCCAGTCCTTTGGTGAGGCTGGCTCGCAGGTCAACGCTGTCATCAGCCACCCCACACTACCCCTCATTGTCACCGGCCACGAGGACGGCTACCTGCGGTTCTATGACACCAAGTCGAGTGAGTTTGTTAGAAAGCACATGTGGATCAATCTGACTGTCAGACTCGTCTACCCCTGGCCTCTTGGCGCACCCCGCGCCCATCACCTCGCTCGCCCTCTCGCCACTGTCCCCAATGTGTATTCTCAGCGCAAGCGTTGACTGCTCGGTGCGCCTTTGGGACTTGCAGCGCAAGACGTCGCTGCAGGACCTTTCTGGCCACCGCCAGCGCTCAGACGAGGGCGTGACGCACGTCGCCAGCCACCCCGAGCTGCCGATTGTCGCAAGTGCTGGCGCCGACGGTGTCGTTCGCCTCTGGGGTGCCGGATAGGCGTTTTGCATCTCGCGAGAAACATAAAAGTCAATGTTGTTGGACAGTAGCTTGGCAAGTGTAACGAGTGGTGATGACAGGGCCAGCGCGCGCAGCACTGGCAACAGCAACGGCAATTAGTAACCAGGCCCCAGACTACAAGCAAGAGACGAAGAGACAGACCCCATAGCACACATCAGAACGAAGGAGAAACAATCACAGCAACAACAAGTTTTAGATCTTACCCCCACCCCCGACACTGTGCATGAGAGGAAGGGATTTGTAGTCGCATGACCGCATACATAGTATTCTGCAATTTCGTTCGCCATTGAGACCAGAGCACAGGTGCATGTACAAGCTGCGCGGAAGCACGAATACAGCCCATGCATAGGATATCTAGTAGTAGTCATGTACAAACGATGCGGGGTCAGCCCCGAGCGTGCTAGTTGACGAGCGCGAGCTCGCGGACCATGCGGTCGCCGTCTTCCGGCGAGAGGACGGCGCCGGGGGTGCGTCCAGCGTCGCGGAGCCACTGGTATCCCTCGGCAAGGAGCGTGTCCGCGAGGGGAATGTCGTGACTTGCGAACGTCTTGATAATGTTGGCAACGTCCGTGATGGCCTGGCGCGACTCGGGCGCAATCTCCTGCCTGTCAGCTATGTGTGCTCTGGCGCTTCAAGCTCACGTCATTGTCCGCGCGGTACACGCCCTCGGCGTCAAAGCCGTCCGCGCCCTCGCGCGCGCCCTGCGGGGTGCCCATGCTGACCCAGACGTATCCGTTCAGGCCGAGAATGACGTCGACGCCAACGGGGCCGCACGGCGGCGGGAGGTGGTAAAAGTGCGACTTGAGACGGCGGACCAGGCGCGGGGGCAGCTCGACAAGCAGGCCGTTGCGCAGCTTGCCGTACTTGAGCGAACGCGTGTGGAGGGACATTGCGCCGTCCTGGAAGAACGCCTGGACCTCGGCGACGAGGAGCTGGATATCAGCATATGCTCCACATACAGCTTCCGCTTTAAACGAATGCGCTATAGCTGCTAGACGGATAAAGTTGGACTTACATCGCCCTCGGCCAGGAACTCGCGCATCTTGAGCGCGTCACTCTCGATCTTGCGACGCTGAACGCCACCGGGAAGGTTGACGGACGAGAGCATGAGAACGGCGTCCTGGCGAGCGTTGGCATCGACACGCCACCGCTGCGCTCCGACCTCGACAATACGGCCAATAACGAGGTCGCCCACCTCGGGAGTGTACCGCGACTTGAGCGGCTTGACGGACACGAGCTTGTTGACGCGCTGGATCGTGCCCGCAACGGACGACACGACGTTGTCGTCCTCGACATAGGTGCCGTGGCCGCTACAACTGTTAGTATTCCACTACAGCTAAACGATCAAGGGGGCTAGAGGGTACCCACCGCATGTACTCCTTTGCGCTCGTGATCATCTCGCCAGGGGACACGACCGAGCGGCGGACACCGAGCGAGGTGCCCTCGCCGAGGTCGTCGTAGCCGTCAACGTCCATGGCCTCGATAGGCTCGGGGGTAGCCTCGCGGGACTCGTCTGCTGCGAACTGTGTGGCTGGCTTGATCCTGTTGACGACGAACATTGCTTGTGGTTGGGTGTGATGGAGCAGTAGTGTTGTGTACTCGTTCTTGTCCCCTTGTGGTGGTGAATCAATCCAATGCGTTCATGGCAGAAATCTCGAGAGAGAGCGGAGTCAAATTCCAGCCCTACACCGTGGGAAGCACGTGGCCGCTGTCGAAACCGTTAAACTGATTAACCGATCAAACCTGAACTGTGAACTGGGTGGCAAATCCAGAATAGCATCTCGTCGCCGTCAGCGCTCCAAGCTGAGCTTTACGTCTGTGCTGGCCCATCGACCCCTTCCACATCAATACCATCCACTTCACCATCACTCTCCACACAATGACCAACACACCCCAGGTCGATACGCAGGAGTGCAAGGATCTCATCGCCCTCATCTGGGTGCATGGGTAAGCTTGCCACGGTGACTTGGCTGACAGCAGATTCAAGGGCACCGATGTCACTTTCGAGGATCTACCTCCTCGTATGTAGCTGCAGCTTGGAAAGCACAGCAACTGACAACAGGCATCTTGCGTATACTCGAGGAGACTCATCCAAACCTCCGTGTGCAGAATCATGTGTTCCCCGCGTACCAAACTCGCGGAGAGCTGGTGCGTCTTGCTGTTAATGCTTGGCAGAATCTGGAACTGACATCGCTCCAGGGCGCGGCGACTGAGAACTTTGTGGAATGGCTCGCCTCAAAGGTCGTTCAGCTTGAGAACAACGATGGGATGGGACGTGGCGCTGGAAGTGCAAAGATCATCCTCATGGGCCACTCGTGAGTGCTGTCCGCACTTGGCTAGCCTTTGACAGCGTGTTGACGCGCAGCATGGGAGGCCTCCTCATAGCCGACGCCGCGTCGCGCATCGCCGCCAACACTCGTCCAGAGGACCCGCTGTGGCCCAACGTCGTAGCCACGATTGGTAAGTATGCTGCTGTTACCAGATGTGGAGATATTAAACTAACGACTCCAGCATTTGATACACCCGTAAGCTACTGCACCACCGGATCTCATGACCGGACTAGTGCAGCCCACCCCGACGACAGGCACTGACATCAACAAGTACCTCGGTCTTCACCCTGTAAGCTCACTTGAACCTCGCCATTGAGCTAACAATGCAGCACGTCTTTGTATGTCGGCGCGTAACGCTCGTTCGACACTGACTCCAGAAATACAAATTGTCGCAGGCTGCGGGCCACGTTGAAACTGCACGAACGGTTGCGTCCAACCTCGCCATGCTGTCGCCGCTGGCTATTGGCCTCGGATTCGGCAAGGCCAAGCAGGCGCAGGAAGAGGAAGCCAAGACCAAGGCGCGCTCTGGAGAGCAGCAAAGCCCCGCGAGCTCAGGTGCAGCGACACCAAACTCGTCGCAGTGGTGGAAGTCGTCAACCATGATGGGCATTGCCGCGATCGGAGCATTGAGTGCTGCCGCGGCTGGAACCGCATACTATCGCCGTGAGGACCTAGCGACTGGTTGGAAGTGGGGATTCGACCATATGACTTTTGTGAAAAACCTCTGGGATGCCGACGCTCTCAAAGCCCGGCTTGTTCGCGTTGGCGAGCTGTCGGAGACCAGGAATGTCGTCTTTGCAAAGTGCGTCGACACCTGCGCCTCTGTGCCTCCATGTTCTAGGCGCTGACTCTCAGCTACTTTACCCGAATGCCGCCAAAGGGCACCGAGCCAGCTCGCACGTTTGCGATCCTCCCCCCGCGCGACGATCCTCTGATCAAGCGGTGGATTCCACAGAACAACAATGTTGCGGTTGATGAGGTGTCAGCCCACATGGGAATGTTCAATCCGCGCGAGAACGACGGGTTCTACGATCTGGGCCTCGCCGTCACCAACCTCATTGCGGATAGGGTGGACCACGACAATGGCAGCCCAAACGAGAAGGAGCGCGATAGCCACCCGGCAGCCTCGCAAACTGTGGTGCCTGTTGTCGCGGATACGGAAAAGCTCATTGAAGCTGACGACCTGCTCTGAGCAGGACAGCTACACAGTGTGGTGGTCGTTTGCAATGATGGGTAGATTGAATAGAAATGTGTAGCATACATGACGTTGTCCTGGCCCGAAGCCACCCGTGTTCCGAAGTCGGGGAACGCCATACGGCGAACGACGGCGGTGGAGGCGGCGGCGGTGTTGTGGAGGCGGCGGCGGTGTCTGGCTGGGATGAGCGACGCAGGTACGCAGAAAAGAGGACAATACGAAACCACTTTTTACCCACACAATCCTGTGGCGGATGGAAGCGAACAGCAGGAACAGAAAAATCCAGCTAGCGGCAGCAGTCGGCACAGATGGGAGTTCAGTGCCAGCCCTCGACCGACAAGAAAGCACATGGTGCAGGGGATGATTGAAGAGGGCAGCTGGCACACCGGCTGGTGGCGCTCACTCACTGAATCAGCAAGCCCACCCCAGCTCTCACTCTGCACCACAGTTCTGAGTCAGTTTCGTCGATGGC
Source organism: Apiotrichum akiyoshidainum (assembly GCA_002973495.1). Taxonomy (NCBI): domain Eukaryota; kingdom Fungi; phylum Basidiomycota; class Tremellomycetes; order Trichosporonales; family Trichosporonaceae; genus Apiotrichum; species Apiotrichum akiyoshidainum. The sequence goes on along the minus strand of PQXP01000158.1, from coordinate 21,071 downwards.
GCTGCTGCGAGACTGGGTTCGCGGGGCCAATCTTGCACTGCACCTGCAGGCATGCAAGGGAGTGGTGCGAAACTGATATCCCAGCAAGCCAAGGCCGAGATTTGATGAATACACAGATCTGGAAACCTGCATTCCCTTGCGCCATAGCCGCGGGGCCACCCTCCATGGAGCATTTTAGTCCGATCGAGGTCTCTTGGAACGCATGGCACTAGCGACCAGCACGTACTCTTACTCGCTCATGCAGCTGCGCAGATTGCTGGTATGGATTGGGGTGCTGCACGCTGCTTGTCGGGGGCACCTTGTTTGTTGTACGACGATTGTTGCGCTGACATAGCTATCTCCCTCTGCATGCCCTGCTCAGTGGTCGGGGACATCTTGCGATCAAACCCCTGCGCCGTGCCATGCATGCCGTCGGGTAGTCCGCCTCGTGCCAGATCTGGTAACCTTCCATCTGTATCTATCCCTTCCGGTCGTCCGTGTCTGCCCCGTTCCAGTCCAGCTGGAAGCTCGTTCGATCACTCCGGCCGGCTCCCTGGACGCACTAATCGTGGCAATCACGGCAATACCTTGGGTTGTAAAGCGTAGGTTCGGAGCCACAGTGGACGCCTCGGGACGGCAGAGCATATTTTGATCAACATCCTGCCCTTGAGCCTCGATGAGCCATATGATCTAGGACAGCCGACCCAGATCGACCGAAAGTTGGCCCAGAATGATACCGATCTGGTCGCTGACTGGATGTTGCGGGCGAGAGGGCGGTACCGAACGACGGGCGACGAATGTTCCCGGAGAACCGTTGAGCATAAAAACATAGGGTGCCATCCGTTGCATCGACCTCGCCGCTGCTCATCTGCCCCTTTTTGTTGACCCCATGTGCGAGGTAGCTGTGGGGAATGGGGAACTGACGTTCATCATCAATTTGTGGCGTGGGGGGTCCACCTATCCCAATCGTGCGCCACCAACCAGAATGCAGAGAGCGGTGTCCTCCTAGATCATGTTAAACCTTGTCCCGCCATCGTCCCTATCGCCACTATATGCATGGCAAGAAAGAAAGTATTTCGCAGCCCTGCTATCCTCGGGGCGAGCTTGAGCTTGGCCTTCCGGATCCTTTTCCTTGATGCTGTTGCGCCTTGGTGCTACATGGCCAGCCTTTCTGAACGTGCGATACGTTGGCCTCTCAATTGACCTGACCCAGTCACAATCTCACTTCTGTATTCCGGTCCTCTCCAGGTTAAGGTTCCTGGATCACGGGGCCAGTTTATACAACCGCCGGACCTTGATGCAGCGAGGCAGACACCGCCCCGCCGCCCGAGGGTCTGCGCCTCTGATCTCTGCGGCGCTTCAGCCTCCGCCACCACGGCCCCGCCCAACAGCCTGCTCCGCCACCGGGGTGGAGCTATGCTGTGAGCCTTTCTGCCGTTGACGAACAGACGGTGTTAGACAGGATTTGATTAGGATAGACTGAAAAGGCAGGCGTTAATATTTCCCTTGAATGAATTTCGCTCTAATTAAGCTCGCGTATGWSACCTGGCGACCTGTGGCACCCAGGCATCAGGCCATTATGGCGTCCTAGGAATCAATGAATCAAGAGGCAAGTGCGCATCCTTTTGGGCCGTCTCCGTCTTCTTATCCTGGTCCTCCTTTGAGAAGACCAGACTCATCACTGACTAAGGACACCCCGCGCTGGTTTCTGCGAGACAGCTGTGTGAGCGCCGATATCCACATCACCTGCCCGCAGGCCTGCAGGTCGTGGGCCGCCATCCTCTCCCCCGTCCCTATGTCTTTCTGCGCCTCTGTTCCCCTACGGTGAGGTCCCCCGTCTTTCTCCTCACATCACTTCTAGCTCAGCAGAACAGAAGAGATACATATGTCGAGCCGATGAGTCCTTTCTCCCACTGATTGACCCTCGCCCAACTCTCACCTCACTCTACTTACTGTGAAAACCAGCACGCCTTCTGCTTGAGTATACCACAGCACCTTTGCTCGCTCGACTGCCTGCTAGACGTTTGCGATGGTGTACCAGTGCTTCACTCCGCCGCACGAGGCGCCTTTCTACACCCCAATGGAGGCGCCGTTCTACACACCAATGGAGTCGCTCTCCAACCCGGTCTCGCCGACTGGTGGTTACTTTCCCCCCGCTTCCGTGTGGGGTGCCCAGCGCGCTTCCCAGGTAGACCTCTCGACGCGTGCCATGGAACGCACCATGGATGTCATTGCCGAGGTTGAGACCCCCGCTCCGGAGCCCGCCCCCAGCGCACACTTCCCCTTCGGCGCTCATCTCATCTGCGAGACTACTCCGGTCATGAAGGGCTTGTCGCCGTCTCTCCCCGAGTCCCCCGCCCTAGTTCCCCCTACTCCCGACCCTATTCGTTCCTCACCTCTGGGAGCCTCATACGCCGCCAAGAGTGAGCCGTGGCCCAACACCGCTCCCCTCCGTGTCAACTCTGGTCGCCGCACGCTCAACCGCAAGCTTCCGCCGTCCATGACCGAGTCTCTCGAGATGCTGGTGCTCTCCCACAAACAGCAGCAGCCCGAGCACACTGACACCCTTGGCACTGTTCTCGAAGAGACTGGCACTGGCGGCACACTGCGACGTCCCCCTATCATCAAGCTCAGCACAATGCAGAAGATCCAGCAGCTCCAGCAGGTGCAAGCTCAGCAGGAAAAGGATCACCGCCGTACGGCCTCCAGTTCTTCCAAGAACCCTAGCAGCCCGGGCAGTGCCCGTCCTAGCGCACTTCCTCGCTCTCCTTCCATGCCAGTCGTCCCAACATCGCGCAAGCTTGGTTCCCGTCCCACTCTTCCCCGCCTTGGCACTGCTATCTCTCTATTCTCCTCAGCAAACTCGCCACCCAAGACACCTCAGCGCCGCGAATCCAACCCTACCAAGATGATGCCCCGCCGCGAGTCCAACCCTACCAAGATGATGCCCCGCCGCGAGTCCAACCCTGTCAAGATGATCCGGCGTGACTCGGCCTCTTCTAAGATGGTTCGCCGCGACTCGGCATCGTCCGGCTACGCCTCCTCGAGTCACAGTAACGAGTGGATCACCACACCTGTCTCCTCAGCTCGCGGCCTGCCATCAGCACCCATGCCGACACCAGCCTTTGAGCGGGGCCCGATCGAGTGGAACATGTCCAACTTGTCGCAGGCGGACCTCAAGCGCGAGCGCGCCGAAAAGGAGGTCGCGCAGGCTCTCCAGTTTGAGTCCACCGCCCAGCCCGACGTTGCAAAGCTTCTCCACGCGTCCGAGCTTGAGGTGATTGACGAGGAGGGCAACCGCGTGCGCTTTGGCGACCTCGTCGGTGGCACCCGCCGCACCATTGTCATTTTCATCCGCCACTGGCTCTCGTCCTTCTGCTCTCAGTACATCAAGAGCATTATGGCTGAGCTTCCTCCGCCTGTAATCGCCGGCTCGCGTGCTCGGCTTGTCATAATTGGCAACGGCTCCGAGGACATGATTGCCGGCTTCAAGAACCACTTCAACTGCCCTTTCCCCATCTACACCGACCCCACGCGCCGTCTCCACGACACCCTTGGCCTTCTCCCTCATCCCCTCGGCCCCCAGCCGCCCAAGGGCGACTACGTCGTGCAGAACGCGGTCATGCGCAGTATCGAGACCCTTCAGCTCGCCGCTCGCCTACACGGTTTCCGCCGTTCCGGTGACCGCGAGCAGCTCGGGGCCGAGTTTGTCTTTGACGGCTCCCTCCGCGTCATTTACGCGCACCGCATGAGTGGTGTTGCCGACCATGCTCCCGTCTCCGACATCCGCCAAATTCTCTCAAAGCACAGTAACAACCCCTACCCCTCTCGCACCCCCGTCGCCTCGCGCTCCTGCCTATCCCTTCCTCCTCCCCCGCGTGAGAAGAAGGCCGACAAAGACAAGAAGCCCGAGCGCGCCACCATTCACCAGACCGACCGCGACATTCCTCCCATGCCCCACTCAGCGCCTCCCATTCCTGCCGTTCCCCGCATCTTGGACCACCACCTCAATTCTCATTCCCAGCCCAACCTCCACCAGGGCTTCTTCGAGCCTCCTCCCAAGCACACACTCCCTCGCCTGCCCCGTCAAAACACGTCGCCCGCCATGAGGCGTCCGAGCGTCGAAAAGCTTCAGCCCATTCCTCCTCCCTCCAAGGCCAACCCCCCGGTCCTCACGTTCCCTCTCCCGCCTGTTCGCGTCACGGAGGAGGAATGCGCGCGCTGGGACAACCAGCGCCAAAGCCTCCTTGCCACCCGCCGCAAGCCTTCGTCTCCGCGCCGTGCCTTTTCAGAAATGAACGGTCCCACCATCGTTAACTCTGAGGACCACGACCTCGATTCTGTTACCGGCGAGGTCGTCCGCACCCTCTACGCCGCCTAAACGTTAGCCCCATGCTAGCCATATCACAATCCCTTGTTCCCCTTTACTTCATCTTCATGGTTTCACCATCCACAAGGCCCTTATAACTCCCACTCTCAGTATTTAGTATCCAGGAAGCGTTTCGCCAAAAGTGTGTCTCTTGTCTGTCTGTAGTTTCCACTCCACCCACCTACCCAAGGACTATCCTTGCCTTGCTTGTCTCGGTTCTGGGCCTGTATCGAATGTCGAATCCGTCGTATCTCGGAACCATGCAATCTATGTTCATAACAGCGATGAGGAGCAGATTGGGAATGACGATAGGGCCGGGTGACGGGCGAATCTACGCAGTCGCTTATATTTAGGTGTGCGCACATGGTGGCACAAAGCCGACCGCCCCAATTGATTCCTCTGAGCCCCACTACTCGTGCCACGCTCGCCACCCCTGCCCCACGCGCGGTGCAACGATCGCTCCTCGGCCCGTCAATGCAGACCAGGGTCTATCATGGGGGACGATTCAGAGCTCCGTTTCGCTCAGAGCTCTGTGAAACGGTAAGCCCAAGAAGATCGAGGGGAGTTACGTTCGCCTGTGGAATTGGGCGCAATATGTACATATGAGATCCGCCAGGCTCACGTTTCTAGCTCGGTTTGGTCTCCTCAGTGGTGCTCCTTGCCCGGCGAGTCTGAACAAGTGAGGGCCTGTCGGACAAGCAGCTTGTTCATGCTCACACGTGCTGTCGCTCGCCGTTCCACCACCAGTGGTTAGCGCCAGTTGCCAGTTACGTGACTGACTTTGTTTTCACGCGGCCCACCCCTCCCATTGCACCACTTTCACACCGAGAATGCTTCGCGCAAGCACCGCCCGCGCGCCAGCGCCAAGTGGCATGCACATCTGGTGTGAATGCGACTGTCCACAAATACAGACAATGGCCAATGGACAAGGAAGAAGTCCCAACAGGACCAGCTAGGGTCATTGCCCGCGGGAGGATGAATGGTATGTGGTAGGATGAATGGTATGTGGTTCCCAGCCCACCAGAAGACAATAGGTCGGTATCTCGTGGCCATCATGGCTCGGCCATCCATGCGCTGAACGTACTGGCGAATTGACCGCCCTCCGAAGGTCCATGTGTGGGTAACCTCTTCATCCGACGACGCCCAGAGGAGAACCTACCTCGATAGTTAGCTCGACCGACAAGTGACGAGCTGTCAGGACCTGTATTGAAGGAAAGTTCTCCACCATCCAGTTGTCCTCCACCCTCTTGGCCCTCAGTGCCCCCTCCTTTGGCGATGATCCTCTGTAACCGCTGCAACCCGTCCCAGCCACATATGGAGAACGGATAAGATGAGACTAACCACTACAAGCTCTTCTAGCAAGCACATTCTCTTCCTCTCAACTTTTCAGAGTTCCGCGTAACACTGCGCTGAGGGTCACAGTTGGGGGGGGGGGGGGGGGCGATTGGGGTTTGGAGAGGTAGGTAGGCAAAGTTGGACGCGAGCGAGGAAATGGAGAGGATGCCGCGTGTGGTGGTGGTGGCGGCGCGGCGGCGGAGGGGGTGGTGGTGGTGGCGGAGGTACCGGTTGTGGTGGTGGCTAAGAGGGTGGGTGGACTTGTCTTTACCGCTGCCAGTCTGCCGTTGCCGGTCTGCCTTGTTCTTGAAGCGTTGTTTCTTTTTCTTCTCTGCCTCGCGCAACTTTGTGCTGCTGTCGTCGTTGCAGGCCCCGTTCTCGCCGGCGTTCAGTCTGCGAGCCCTGTTTCCAAGAAGCAAAGAGGCTTCCAAGCCAAGCCAGCCTCGACGGACGGGGGACTGGCCCCTCGGTTCCAGAGACTTTCGGGGTGGCTGTTCAGAGGCCGCGGCCTCGTGCTCACCCTCGATTTGGCGATTCCTGGTGACCCGGCGCCACTTTCCCTTTGCTTCTTGCTCTTTCTCTCCGCAAAGCGTACGTCTTTCACCTGCGCGTGCTGATGCTCGGATCCCTTTCCGGGGTAGCTGGTTCCCCTTGGGTCCCCGTATGCGTGATGAGGCTGGTGGTGGCAGGGCCTCTGCGAGCGTTGCGTCGGAGGATCGGGGCTTCGGAATCGACCAAGGCAGTCAGTCGAGTGAACGAGAGAGTGGGGGGGACAAGGCAATAGTCTGAACGGTTGCGCTCTGTGCTGTCGAAATTACAAACCCGCCGGGTCAATGTCAGCAGCGCGCTCGGATGTTGTTTGTCGTCGACGACTGCAGGAATGTTGTCGTCGCCGGCCTGCTGCACGGTGGTCGGTGGTCGGTGGTCGTTGTGCTCTGGGAACTGGGGACAGGGTCCTAGATGCCGAGGAGCCTCTGCACTATATCAAGAACCAGAACGCGAACAGCAGGCGAGACAGACATGAGCGGCCGAGCGACATGCAATCGAGACGAGGCGAGTGCATTGACCGCGGCCTCGGTGCTAGTGGCTGCAGCAGCAGGATCATTACATTGCATAGGTGCTCGCCGCACGGCACGCACGCGCGCACGCCCAACGAGGAGATCGAGGAGATCGAGGAGACCAGAAGCACGACCAAGTAAGACCCGTGATCGTCTTGGGATGGATCTGGCCGTGCTGTGTGCAGCCGCAGCTCAAGACGAGGATGAACATGTGCATGTGCCAGCCACAGCATCGAAACATGATGCATGTAGCCTGCCAGCCGCCGCACACTGTCGCCGCGGCGCAGCGCCACCACCTATTGACGCGCCACTTTCAGGGCCCACCCGGCAGACTGCTACTCCAGATCGAGCACTCTCAGTGTCCTCTGGGCCTCTGCATGGGTGTGCTCGGCCTTGCTGTGGTCTGCATTTGGTGCATCTTGTTCCCACGCTCGAATAAGCTTGTTGTAGCGCTAGAGCGTTCTGCATTGATTTCTGTCATGCAGCTGATGGCGAGCCGCAATGCGAGCCAGGATGGGTGTGCCGATGTGGCACTACCGACGGCACAAGGCCGCCCGCAGTTTGCATATCCCAAAGTGAGCCCCCAACGGGGGGTGACTCCCATACCTTTAGAGACATCGCTTGTGGGTGACTCCTATAGCTGGAGAGACAGCGCTTGTCTTTCTCTCAGTCTTCACGGTGTATTCCGGGGCGACTACCGAGAAACGCCACCGGAAGAGAGCCCACCACGGAACAGTCGGAAAATCGCGTACAGTCCCAGTGGATGGAGCAGTGTAGCTCTTTTCGAGGTCACTAGGACTAATCCCCCCCGGTACCTTCACTCGCTGCCACCTTCACTTGCCCCCACCGGGCCGGTCGGTCGTTCCCACAGCACAATAGAGACGGCGGAGAGGCGCGAGGCTATCACTCATCCCCCCGATCTAGCAAGCGCCAGCGAGCAAGTCAGCCGTGTGGCAGGGGCAGGCACGGCCGGCCGGACGCCTTATCGGCGTCATGGACAGTTGCGTCTGGACGGTTGCGTCATTGCTGTGGCAGTCTGCGACGGCACGCGTCCAAGGCAGCACAAGAATCCCAGAGTGGCTTCCATTTGGAGTAACTAACATCCGCAAAAGTATTAGCCGACGCCGGCGGCGGCGGCCATTCTGCGGCGACCTGCCTGCTTGATTGCAGACTCAAGGTCGTATGAATTGGATCCTCCTGCAGCGTAAGCCCCTCAGGGACATGGCCTTGGTGCGCGGCGGCGAGCTGAGGCGGGTTGTCCTCGACAAGCAGAAGAGTTCTGTCGACAGCTTCGAGCAGTCGAGGCCGTCACGTCGTGGGGCGATCGAGGAGGCATGTCTTGTCCGAGCTCTTAATCTGCGTCCAATAGGTCTCGAGTCTTGATAGCAGGACAAGGCACTGTACAGGCTTGCCCGCCTGCTACATGGTGCCACACCGTGGCACTCACCGGACCCTCAAATACTCGCCGCCGCTGAATTGCTTCCAGACTGGGAAAAGCACAGAATGGCCGGCCTTAATGAGCAACCTGCACTCAATAGTGGCCGAGTGACGAGTGACGAGTGGGGGTGACGGACATTGGAGGCGGGGCATTCAGCCATCCGGGAAGAGTGCAAGAAGCCAGGATCCCCCAGGACATGACAGAGTTTGACACAGTGTAGCGACATGGCCACAGAGGCGGACGGGGACCATGGGACAGGGCGACATGACATTGGTACATGTACTTGGGACATGGGCCTTTCATCATCCGTCACGCTCCGTGCTCCGTCTCCGCCTCCGCGGGGACAGGTGATAGCCCTCGGCTGTCGACAACAGAAGTACCACAGGCAGAGTACCTGCGAGTGTGACCTGTAGATGACAGCCGATCAGTCTCATCCCTTGGAAGAATGCGGCACCTGGGAGAATCATGAATGACGCACAGACACCTGCATCTGCACTTGCACTTGCACTTGCACTTACACTCCGCTCACACCTGCCGTGTGATGTGCGTATACATACAGGTGCAGGCGAGGCAAGCCAGCTCGGACATGGCAGCTCGGAGGGCTCGGGGTGCGGGCATCGAAGCCGCGGGGCGGGGGGCACGTTGGTGGCGCGTCGCGTTCGCTGAGTGGTGCTCGCACTCGGCTGTTGGCCGTTATCTGCGCTCAAAGGTCGAGCCACTTGTATATCACAGCCTGGTCCTCGATGTGGTCTGTGGAATCAGCAGCTTGGACGAGCCCGCGGCAGCACGAGCACGAGGAATGAACGGCTCGCGGCATGACATGAGATGATGATGCCCAAGTTGATGCCGGGATCTCCAGAGGCGGTGGCTCCTCTGCGGTGCCACTAGCAAAGTGGATAATCTCGTCAGTTATGCGTTGCTGGCTGCCATCTGCCTCCAACCGGGGTGATATCAGGAGCTCTTGCGGTGTGTGTAAGCCTGCGGTGACGGGGTTGTGAAGGATGACCAACAACCGACAGTCTAGGCCGTTGGTTCCTGCTTCCCGGCCATCAGAGCTATCAGCATACATTAGCAAGCACGCTGAGAGCGATGAACGATGCATGGCGAGGCGAGCGGGTGTGCCAGTGAAATGGCCATGATGATGCTGACTGATGCCTGTGAAAACAAAGCCTCCACCCAGAGAGTATTCGGCGGCGGCGGCCAATTTGCTCCCACCCCGGCACCCCACCCACCGGACAGCTGTCACCTCTGGGCACTCGCACCACCCACGCCCCACCCCCGACACCACATGACGTTCTCATCACACTTGAGCCTTTCTTTATAAAATGTTGTTCGCCGCCAGCCGCCGTCTCGCCACCGCCGCTGTCCACCTCTCTGCCCGCCGCTCCCCCGCTGTCGGAATCACCGCCAGCGCTACTACTTACAAACTGGGTTCCGCCTTCTCCACCACCGCCCCGACACCTGCCGCCATGGGTGCCGCCAAGGATCTCGTCGACGCCGCCATCAAGGAGAACAACGTCGTTGTCTTCTCCAAGTCGTACTGCCCCGTGAGTAGACACGGGCCCGGGCTATCCTGCACCTGGTGCATTGGAGGGGACCGGCTGGGACGGATGTGTCGCGAGCTGGCGACGTCCACTGTCCGCCAGCTGCCCTTGGCGCTCCTCAGCTGACGACCAGTACTGCCGCCGCGCCAAGAGCCTCCTCGACGAGGTCAAGGCCAACGCCAAGGTCTACGAGTGAGTCCATAGCTTCCACGACTTGATGTCCACAGCTAACAGACAGGCTCGACGAGATGGACGACGGCTGTGAGCACGCTGACAAAGTGTTGAGTAGAAGCACACTAACACCCCCAGCGGCCATCCAGGCCTACCTCAAGGACCTCACCGGCCAGGGCACCGTCCCCAACATCTTCATCAAGCAGCAGGTGAGTGCAGGGCGGAGCGGCAGGTTGCAGCTGTGAGCCATGGTGTCAAGCTGGGAACCAACGCTCTGGAGCAGTGGCAGTCAATGCCGCTGCTCGTCCGCGCCGAGCACAAACAGCGCGCGCATGCTGACACACCCAGCACATCGGTGGCTGCTCCGACCTCCAGGCCATCCCCAAGGCCGAGATCTCGAAGCGCATCGCTGCTTAAGTAGACTTGCAGATGCAGATCAAAGTAACAGCCGCATGGCCGCAGCGCATTCATTGCCCCCACGGAATCAGATAACGAGACGCAGCGTGCGCGCATCGAGGAGACACTGATCCCAGTGCCCCTGTCACCCGATTCGCATCGCGGCGGCGGCGACAGCTACAGCTTCTGCTGCGACTTGGTGCTACCGCTGTAGTTCGCGCCACCAGCACGACCGGTGTCGTCGAACAGGCCAGGGGCCAAAGGCGAGAGGTCGAACCTGCCAGCCGAGGCAGTGTGGGCCTGTCCTCAAAGTCGAGCGGGAACAGTGGCGAGAAGATGGGGAATGGGGTCCGCGGACGACGACAGCATGGCTGAAGTGCCGCCCGTGGCCACCTCCCCGGGTGCGCGTCACTTCGGTCCATTCACATCCATCTCCCCGGGACGCTTCGCTGCACGCTTGGCCCCCCTCGGGCTCCATCCTCTCGGAGACGTGCAGGCTGCTCGCGTCCTCTTGGCGCCTATGACGCTGTCGAGCGTGACGGACAGATCGCTGGACCAAGGAGACTGCGCTGCTGCTCGGCGACACTGCCTTTACGCTTCCCCTATCGGCGCTGCTCGCTGCTGTGCACTGTACGCCAAGGCCCTACGCACTGCTGCAGAGTGACGGAACCTAGGACTGACGCTCGAGTGGGACGCAGACTGATCTCCGGCGATGCGTCCTCATGGCCGCGTTCTTGTCACTCTGAGCTTCTCCAGCTTCCAGAATATCATGTGGCGGCCACGAGTCGGCAGTGCCGCCTCTTGCGCATCTCGCATCTCGCGTCTTGTCTGTGACGTGTCCGCTGCTTCTGCTACTTCTGCTGCTCTGACTGCGGAACACTGAACGCTCTGCCGAGGTCTAGTCTCTGTGACGTTGTGGCAATACCGATCGACCGCGGTTCCTGGCCTCCAGGTCCTTGACACCACGTGCTTCGATCGAGGAGAAGCTGGAGAAGCAGATGACTTGAGCGGACGGTGGACGTGGAGGATGTTGTGAGGGAGACAGCAGCGGTCGCTTGTGGCCGGCCGATCGAACTGAACTGGAGCACGGCGCCTGGTGTGCGCCTTGTCCAGGAAGCTCAGTGCTACTGTGTATGTTCTACCGCCGAGGTTTCGGCAGGCCGGCAGTCTTGTGAGGAACATGTCAGTGGTCCCGTCCCCTGCAGCCAGTGTCATCTGCGCCGCTCATGTTGCATGTTGGCGTCTTCGAAATGTGTCTCTCCGAACCCGCTGTCTCGGTGGTGTGCTCTGTGCTCTGCCTCTCTCCTGAGACCGGCGGTGCGAGGCAGCGGAGCGGCGAGGCCGCTGTACGCAGCCAGCCAGAGCACGCGCCAGCCAAGGAGAAACGCCGAGGCGCCGAGCCCCCGCCGGTGTTGGTTTTCTGGACGTGGCGCCCCGGAGACGGAGCGAGGGGCGGGGGACAGGGCTGCCACGCAGCAGCCGCCCACTGCCGACGGTGTTGCTCTGGTATAATGTCCTGCGCGCCTGCCTGCTGTGCTGGCGGTGCGGTAACGTGGCGATTGTCCGCGAATGAAGCGCGCGCGCGAATGAATGCGTGCGTGTGTGCGTGCGTCGAGACGAGGCTTGCAAAGATGACAGATTACGGATCGCAGGAGACGGCTGCGGGACCCAGGAGGGGTCAGGTTGCCGATACGCTATCCCCGGATAGAGAGGGACCCACATGGGTCCATGGAGATGGCCCAAGCAAACGAGGATTTTTCAGGCGCCTGTTTTCGTATCCCTCATCTCGGCCTCGTATTTTTTTTCTCTTGGTGGTTGTGGTGGTGGTGTTTGGTATTCCTTGCTCGGCGTCGACGCGGCGGTTGGACGAGCACAAACCCCAGCCCCTTTCTCCCCGCAAGCTCGCTTCGGCGCGGGGGCGGGCCTGGATGCAGCAGCAGCAACTGGGGATATGCATGGCATCGGGCATCGGGGAGCTGGGGCGGGCAGAGCCAGAGACGCAGAGAATGTGGGGTAACCTGTATGCGATTGCGGGGTCACCTGACAAGCATTTCCAAGGACCATTTGAGATTCCATCTCTGCTCCCTCTCTCTCCTTTCTTTCAGCAGCCAGCTCGTCCTCGCGCAACGACGACGACACTTCTCTCTTTTTTCTTTCCATCCACCCCATCCACCCCGCAAGACCCCTTTAGCGGACCGCTCCCAGCAGCGCTCCATCACCCCACCACCCTCCCACGACCCTCGCGCAGCCCGGTCCCCAACCTCTTCCCGGCGCACCCGCGTCATTACCTCAGCAGCACTCACACCCGTCATCCCACAACCCCCATCCCCGCTTGCTCGCGGTATCTACCGGCGCTCTGACCGCCCTCGCTGTCCTCGTTCCGTGCGCACTGTATCACCTGCGCACACGCACCCACACACGCGCATCCTCCACCCCACCCCACCCGGCCCCGCCCCCACCCCGCCTCGAGTCTCACGCCAGCCCGTGCAGCGATCAGCCAGCCCACTTTTCTCCAGCTCCTGCACTCCTACTCTAAACTCCAGACCTACACCCCCTAGCCGCGACCCCGGAGCCCTCTGGTCTCGCTGCTGACTCTGCGCCGAGCCTCTCTGCTCAGTTCGGCACAAGGAGACACTTGATATCGGCGCCCTCGGCGATCCGCGATGGACCCTACCCGCTACGGAGCGCCTGGCCCCTCTGCCCCTCAGACCACCACTGCAGCTGCCGCTGCGACCGCACGCGCGCCGCAGAAGAAGCGCCCGCGTCCCAGCCCCGACTTGGCTTCCGCCCCCATCACGCTGAATCCCGCCACAATGGCTGCGCCCGTTGCCCGCGTCGGAGGCGCAAGCGCTGCCGGAACGAGCACAATGGGCGCCCCGCCCCCGACAGGCGCAGGCGACCTCTCAAAGGTGCGCGCATTTGCCGCATGCCGTGCATGCCGACAGAAAAAGGTCAAGTGTCTTCCTGGCCCTTCGTCTGGCGGCGCCGGTGCGGCCGCGTGCCAGCAGTGTACACTCTCCGGAGCAGAGTGCGAGTACCAGCCAACCCGCGACCGCGCTGCGTACTCTCGTGCGTATGTGCAGGACCTGTCTGGCCGTGTTCAGGCGCTCGAGTCGATGCGCGACCGCCTGATGCCGCTTCTTGCTGCCTTTGAGGGCGGCACCCTCAACCTCGCCGTGATGGCCGGCAGCGGTAGCACTCCTGCCCCGATCCAGCCCAAGAACGAGCCCGACGCCGACGAGATGGACCAGGACGGCACACCGCGCAGCCAGGGCGACGACGACGACGACCAGGAGAGCCGCCGCTTCCTCACCGACGAGCGCGGCAATTTCCGCTGGATCGGAGCAAGCAACACCCTCTCGCTCCTCGAGTCCTTTGAGGAGGGCACAAAGGAGCTCCCGTCCCGCGTCAGCTATGGGCCCCTTCGTGACGGACCCGTCGCCGAGGAGGAGTCGCCCCCCGAGAGCCACCCGTACTTTGCCCCGGTCGCCGGTGCCGGCACCGTCCGCGCCATCCCCGGTGTCGACAAGGTCACGTTCCCGCCCCGCCTCGAGGCGGAGCGCATGGTCGACGCCTTCTTCTCGGACGTCCACCCGGTGCTGCCCGTGGTTCTCGAGCATGATTTCCGCCGCCGCTTCCGCCATGTCATGGACAAGGTTGACGCCGGCGACTTTGCAACCATGAGCGCTGGCGTGAGTTGGAACCCGCAACCGTTAGCTGACATCAGTACATGTCCGTCCTTTTCGCCGTGTTCGCGCTCGGCGAGCGTGTTATCGTGACCTCTGCGGCCTGGCAGCGTGAGCGCGCCAAGCAAGAGGCGCACCAGCCGATGGGCGAGACTGTCCTCCCCGGCGAGGCCGAGGCGGGCGTCGTCTGGTTTGAGCGCTCGCAGGTGCTCCACTTCTCGTCGATCCGCGAGATTGATATCTATCAGGTACAGTGCCTGACGCTCCTGTCGGCATTCCAGGCGAGTGTCAACGCGATGCCGATGAGCTGGCTGCTCGCCTCGCAGGCGCTCCGTATCGCGCAGGACATTGGCCTGCACCGCGCCGCTCCCCGCTTCAAGGTCAGCTTCAAGGTCAAGCAGCTCGGCGCACGCTGTTGGTGGGCAATTTACGGTCTCGAACGGTGAGTCACCTCGCTTGCGCATTTTTTCCCGCGTTTCCGAGGGTATCGCTAACGGAAGCCTTGTGTCTGTCACACTTGGACGACCACTCTGTGTGGATGACCACGACATTGATGTGGCATACCCCGCGGCTGTTGACGACGAGACGATCCACAACGCGGGCGAAAAGCTCACCGAGGAGGCCGGCAGCCTCCCCGAGGAGCCGGCCGACTGCACCATGAGCGGCTTTATCGCGCTCACCAAGCTGTGCAAGATTGCAGGCAAGGTTGCACAGCTGCTGTACCGTCCCAGCAACGGCCGTTCCGTCACCGACCAGACGTGGGCCGACCAGCAGCAGCGCAACATTGACAAACTCGACCGCCTGCTGCGTGACTGGCTCGAGCACGAAGTGGTGAGTAGCTGTTGCATGGCAATGTCTGACTGTTAGCCGCAAAAGTACAAGGGCCAGTCGCCGTCGCGCCCCGTGTCGCTCATGTCCGCGGTGCTCTCCAACTCGTACTTTTCCATCCTAATCACATTACACCGCAACCTCCTGCCCTCGAACCCGGGCTACCCGCGCCCGAAGCCGCCGCCGTCATCGCAGTCGCTTGCCCACTGTGTCGAGGCTGCCCGTTCGGCCATTTACGTCGCATCGCGCTCGACCGTCCTTGTGCCGGTGTCCCACCACATTGCCGTCTTCTGCCAGTACCTCTGGTCCTCGGCGGTGATCCTGCTGCTGTGCGAGGTGCGCGCCAAGGAGCAGCTAATTCTCGACGCGGTCGGCGCGCAGGTCGAGTCGTGCCACCGCTCGCTGCAGGCTCTCGAGCCCGTGTGGCCCGGCTGCCACAAGCTGCAGGGCCTGCTCACTGATGTCGAGTCGCGTGCCAAGGAGGTCCGCGCCAACGTCATCCCGCAGCGCGCGTCCAAGAAGCGCAAGAGCATGTCGACTTTGGAGGGTGCTGCCGCTGGCGCGAACGGTGCCGCCCGGCGCACATCGGCGCCGACTGCTACTGGTGCTGCCGCCAATCCCAAGGCGGCCGCTACGACGTCGCCCGTGATGCAGACGCAGGTCCCGCCGCCGCCGCTCGACCGCACGTCGACTGGCTCGTCGACATCCACCACCGCGTACCCGATCCCGACACTTACCGGCCTCGACGCGCAGGCGCTCTCGTTCTTTGATGTCGGCGACATGAACTTTGACGGCCTCGAGATGCTCAAGGCGTTTACGTCTGACGCGTGGAACGTGCCGCTGCAGAGCACCGCGTCGCCCCTGGACCGCAACGGCACCCCCGTCAACGTTGGCACGACGGCGTCGCCCGGCGCGCGCCTCATGAACAACAGCGGCAGCGGCCCGACACCCCCCGCGCTCGGCAACACGGCCCTCCCGTCCCCGGTCACCGCGACGGGGCCGTCGAGCGCCGGCCCCTCGGACCCCGGAGCGTGGTTCACGCGCGGCCTCGGCCCCGCCGCCCCGACCCCCGCGCCGGCCCCCAGCGAGCTCCACGAGATGTGGGCGCAGATCACGGGCTCGAGCTTTGACTGGCAGGCGGACCCGAGCGTGCCGTTCAGTATTTGGAAGGAGGGCGAGTGGAAGAATGGCGGAGACCAGGCCATGGAGTAGGCGGAGCGTACGACTACGAGTGGGGGCCAGTCAGGCAGGCGTTGGCGTCGGCTGTGGCAGTGGCGTAATTAACAATCGGCTGGATAGAAGACTATGGATTCTGTGTACTCTAATGTTAGCGCACTGGCCGAGGAGAGCACGGAGGTGGAGTGGAAGAACTAATATATACATGACAAACAGGCTACTCTGGCTACTATCCTCAGGCTACATCTGCACCGACATGCTCCTACTTGCCAGTCGAGCCAAAGCCGCCCTCGCCGCGGACAGTCTCGTCGAGCTCGTCGACCTCGAGCGCAGGCGCCATGCGGACCTCCTCGAGGATGAGCTGCGCGATGCGGTCGCCGGTGGAGACTGGAGCACATGTCAGCAACGTGCTGGCGAGCACATCGGCAGGGGGACGTACCAGGAAAGTCGACGTCCGAGAGGTTGAAGAGGATGACCTTGAGGGGGCCGCGGTAGTCGACGTCAATGACGCCGGCGCCGACGTCGATAGAGTGCTTGGCCGCTGCGGTCAGCTGCAACGTCCGTCAAGAAAAGCTGGGTGGTTTTATAAGAGAGTCGGCACCCAGACTCGCTGCTGCTGGGACTGGTACTCACCGAGACCGGAACGGGGGGCGACGCGTCCGTAGGTGCCCTCGGGGAGCGCAATGGCAATGTCGGTGTCGACCATGGCCTTGCCGCGCGCAGGGACGAGCGAGTCGCGCGACGCGTACAGGTCAAAGCCGGCCGCGGTGGCGGAGCCACGCGTGGGGATGGTGGCGGTCGCGGTGAGCTTCTTGACGCGCATGGGGGCCTGGAGTCAGATTGGTCGTCCTAGCCGCGAAACATGTAGCGGCGGCAGCAGGTTGTGAGGGCGGACGCGGGCCGGGTGTGGGTGTACGGGCAGTCCACCCGGCGAGGGCGAGGGAAGGAGACTCACGAGGGAAGCGGCAGACTTGCAGGCGCACTGAACGGTCATGTTGGTGTGTGGTGGTGGGAGGAGGGGGGTATGGGAGTCGTGGAGAGAGATGAAAAGGGGGGAAAGCGAGAGAAGAGTGCGCGCGCGCGCGCTCTTTCTGATCCAGAATCGAAAAGTCAAACGCGTCGTGCCCGACGCGTCCAGTTCATGACTGCCACTCGCTGTAATGCCGGTAATGCCGTCCACCGTAGAGCCATGTGGCCCAGCCGCCACCGTCTCCGCCGCTGAGCCGCAGCGTCGTTCCAAGTCCGAGAATGTTGAGACGCTCAACAACAACAACAGTCCTTGTCCAACGCCGAGCGACCCCTGCCACCATGACCACCCCCGCCGACCTCGAGAACGACCCCTTCTACCTCCGGTAAGCTGCGCAGTATGCGGCGAATAGCTGACAGACAGGTACTAGTGCGTAGTCGTCGGCAACTCGATCACATCACCGCGGGCGGACACTGACGGCAGCACCGGACACCAGGGCATGCACGGCCACGAGTTCCTCGAGTTCGAGTACTCTAACGGTGAGCTCTCGGAATCTCTGCCAAGCTGACGGCAGGCCGCTTGCGTTACGCCAACAACTCCAACTACCGTAACGACTCGCTCATTCGCAAGGAGCGTGAGTAGTCCGGACGGATCAGCGGGGAGCCGGGGATCGGATAGATGGATGGGGGAGGGCGGCAACGCGGTCGGAAAGGCAGGGCCTCTGTTGCTCGTTGTCGGCTGCAATTGCTGTTGCGCCTCTGTGCTCTCCCCTCGCTGGCAGCTGCAGCTGAGGTTGTACGCATCTGCCGAGCTACGGCTGAGGGTCTACGCGTAAGCAGAGCAGCAAGCTACTGCCCTCTACTGGTCCTTGGAACCCGGACAGGCAAAACTCTGGCCCCCAGCCAGTCCCCAACCATCTTCGTCTTGACGGCCCGAAGCTGACAGCAGTGTACGTTGGCCCGCTGGTCGTCGAGGAGATGAAGCGCATCGTCCGCGAGAGCGAGATCACAAAGTGGGTAGAGCTGCTGAAGTCTTTTATTGAGCTCGCTAACCCCGCAGAGAAGACGACGCGTCGTGGCCGAAGAAGAACGTCGTGGGCAGGCAGGAGCTCGAGGTCAGGATAGACAAGGAGCACATTTCATTCGAGGTCAGTACCGTTGGGGCCTGTGCGGTTCGCTCCTGCTTTGGCTGGTGCCAGTGACAGTAGGCTCAATGTGCGACCTGGTCTGCCTTGCAGCTCTGTCTCTCCGCCCTTGTACATTCGCCATGGCAGCTTGAATCCATTCCCCAAAGCTGACATCCAGACCGCCAAGATCGGCTCGCTCGCGGACGTCAACGAGAGCTCAGACGCCGAGGGCCTCCGCGTCTTCTACTACCTCGTCCAGGACCTCAAGGTGAGTGTTGGAATATGTGTCATCCACTAGCTCTCCACTGACGTGCAGTGCTTCATTTTCTCCCTCATCACTCTCCACTTCAAGATCAAGCCCAGTGAGTGTCTTCTCCGGCCAGCGGCCGAGATATTGTGCAGAGGCGGCGGATGCCGACGCCCGGCGGCCAGCTTGGCGGCTGGCGATCTGGCAGATTGTGTGCTGCCCAATGTTGTCCGTTTGTCGCTAACGTGCAGTCCAGCAGTAGAGCGCGCCCTACGCCGACCCCATTCTCATTCACGTTCCGGTTCTGTTCCATTGTTCGTGGCGGCGGCACGCTCAGTATCCGTACCCAGATCGGTGTCGGTACTCGTGCCGTGCATTGTGGAGGGCTACTCCGCCTCACGTGTTCGTGCAGCAGCAGAGAGTGTTGCAGTAGACTCGACCGCCTGTCGTATATGCATGTACTATCGTTAAGCCATGTCGAGGCACAAGTTGTGTCTAGACGGAGTGTTTTGTGTGTTTCGTGTGGGGCTGCCGTCATTATTCCAGTCATTCCAGACTCATCGCTCCGAAACTGTATTGCTTCTGACTCTGGTGCTGCTACTCGTTTGTGCATGCCAGTGGCTAACCTGTCCGAGAATACATGTTGCTGCATGGGACAACGGCGGGGGGCGTTGACGAGAAGCGGCATGACCATGACTGGCTCTTGCGTCTGATTCCAGAGCCCCGCGTCTGTCCAGGGCCCGAGTCAGGAGCGAGCTGCACCGACCCGGATGGGCCGGAGGAGGCAGCCAGGACCCCGTCGCAGGACCCCGTCGCCCATCTGCTGGCCCCGCGTCCCTTTGAGCTGCAGCCCCCGGCCGTGCATGCATTGGCTGGCGACGAGGACGCCGAGAGAGAGAGAGAGAGCAAGAGAGGGAGAGAGAGAGAGAGAGCACTGGGGCCGAGTAAGAGAAATGCACCAACACAGATTGAGCAACACCAGGCCACAGCCAGCAGCGACTTGCAACCTTGGGTCTGGATTCCCCCGTCGGCTATTGCCTGTGCAGTGACAGACTGTGACCGCCGTCGTCGTCCTTGTGCCCGACGCCATCCCATTCATCCATCTCACCATTCTCCCATCCCCCCACCCTCCCTACCTCTCTCTCTCCCTCACTCGCTCGCGATTCGCATCGCATCAAGCAGCATCCACCCCCTTTTGTGCGATAACCCCCCACCGCACCCACCAAAGCAACTCTGCCCAGACGCCCACGCATAACCGAGAGCCTACCCCAGCCAGCCTGTTATCGCCGCGCCTTGGCATCGTGCATCTCTTGCAACAAAAGCACTTGCAACACAAAAGCAGAAGAAACCCTCTGCACCCTCCCCCGCTCACACACACCCCGCCCGTCCCCCCCGCCGCCACCGCCGCCGCTGCTGTCGCGAGCGTGACACCGGCTCCCTCCACATGCCCTAGGACACGGCACCTCAACCTCCACTCGCACTCACTCTTGAGCTTCTTTTCATTCTCTCATCAACTCTCTCCATCTCTCTTGCCACTCGACACCACCCGCGCCCGCACCCTATCTCGCGTGCCGACGCACTGCCGAGAACTCACGTTACGGATCACAACGCTACTCTCCACTCCATCACCGACGGCGGCCCCCACGCGCTCTCATGCCGCTTCCTAGCGGCATCATCCCCCTCGCGCCGAGCGGCGCAGCGCCGCCGCCAGCGTTCCTCGTCCGCTTTCCCGAGGACGCCTGGCTCAAGCTTGCCGCCGCATCCAAGAACGGCGACGAGGTCTCGTTTACCGTTGACGATGGCATCGTGAGTGTCCTCCCCGCCCGCGTGCTTCTTTTGTTCTTCGTCGCTGACCCCAGCACCTCAACCTCCCCGGCGAGGACCCGATCGAGCTCGATGCGCGCACAAATGCCCCGACAGAACTGTACACATACACGCGCGGCAGCCTCGACTCGCTCGGCAGCGCATCCTCGCGGTTGTCCGTGCCCGTGACGGCGGCGACGAGCGCACGCGCGGTGGAGAAGGTGCGCCAGACAAACGAAGCGCTCGAACGACAGCGTCAAGCGCGCGCGGACCGGGTCGTCGGCAAGCCGACCCGCCCCGCCCCCACCAAGCCCGTCAGCAGCAGCGCGACGAGTACGTACGTGCAGCCATCGCCGCCGCTCCAGGCCCTTCCGATGGCGCGCGCAGTCAGCGGCCCGTCCGCGATCACATTAGCGACCACGACAGAAAGGATACCGCTCAAGACGCGCATTGTGCAGCTGCTGGCTCTCGGCCCCGCGAGCGTGGACGAGATCCTCGACCGCACAGGCGGCAACCCCGACGAGGTGATACGTGCGGTCAAGGTGGTGAGTCACGTCACACGAGTGTGAGTGTGTGCTGACTTGCGCAGATAGGACAGCTCAACGCAGGGCGCTACCGTCTGCGGCCCGCGCAGTACGCAAAGATCAAGATCGGGCCGTGGAAGTACACGTACGACGAAAAGGCAACGGTCATCGAGCTTGCGCGTAAGGCGTTTGACGAGCTGGGTCTGCCGGCGGACGCCGAGGAGCGCGACGAGCTGGAGAAGAAGGCGCGCGAGGCGCTGGAGGGCGGTGCACCTGCTGCTGGCGGGTCGCAGTCTGGCGCGTCGCAGCCGGCCACCCCACCAGAGCCCGTCGCTGCACCTGCGCCAACGGCCTCCGTTTCCCCGCAAAAGCCACTCCGCAAGCTGCCCGCCGCTGCCCCCGCGCCGGGGCGGGGGCCGGGGCG
>PQXP01000111.1:0-68215 GCA_002973495.1 Apiotrichum akiyoshidainum | reverse complement strand
GACGGGGCGCGCAGCTGCTGGGCGGGCGGCTGCGGGCTCGCGGTCGCGGGGCGGTACGCCACCGGCGCGGCATAGGCCTGCTGCTGCCGCTGGGAGGCGTACGCGGTGTGCTGCTGCTGCTGCTGCTGGGCACTAGTCGCGGACGCGCCGCCCTGGGAGGCCTGGCTCTGCGAGCTCGCGGCGCGCTCGAGGTCGTACAGGCGCGCGTTGCTGTCGTCGTACGGCTGCTCGTACGGCTGCTCGTACGACTGTGCCTGCGCCGGCTGCTGCGTGCTGTAGCTGCTGGCGGCGCTCTGCGACTGGCTGTGCGGCTGTGCGTGGGAGAGCAGGCGCTCCACGGCGGGATGGGCCTGCTGCTGGGGGCGGCGGTACCATTCGGAGATTGAGGACGACGCCGACGCCGACGCCGAGGGCTGCTGTTGCTGCTGCTGCTGCTGCTGCTGCTGCTGCTGCTGCTGCTTGTGCTGCTGTGAAATGTGCGTCTGGTACTCGTACTGAGTGTGGTGCGAGCTTTGCGCCGCAGACTGAGAATGAAGTGCTTGACGCTGTTGTTGTTGTTGTTGTTGCTTTGCGAGAATGTTGGCCTGGCTGTAGGACGCGAGGGACGAGCTCCATCCCGATGGGAGCCAGGAATGTTCTGAACCTGATCCCGCGTTGTAGTCTCCGCCATGGCCGCCTTGTCCTCCGTGTCCACCGTGGGACGAGCCGTGCATGGCGACGCCGAGGGGGGCTAGCTGGGTGGTGTGGATGGATGGATGGATGGCCGGAATGGGAAATCAGAAGCAGTTGGTCAAAGGACGCGCCGCCGCCGCCGCCGTCGCCGTCGCCGTCATATCGTCATGAACGTTGGGCGCGTGCCACAGCTACACGTCATTCAAACCACACGTGGGACACACATGGTAGACGGAATCAAATATATCATCCTCTGGCACGGTGGGGGTGGGTGCTGGCTGTGGCATATGCAGGAAGGAAGATTGGAGGAAGATGGCCACTTTGATGCATATGGGCCCCCCGGGGGGGGACGGAGAGGGGGGTGTAGCCGTCGGAAACTAGCTTTACTGAAAATACCATACCAGCGAAGCAAGAGAGGTACTGGAGGAGAGAGAGTCGCACTTTATTTCTCCCTCGCTAGGCACCATTTGCACATCACGACACGGCCTGGCAGCTGGCAAGGCGCGGGAAAGGTGTGAGGGAGGATGTGAGATCCTTCCGTCTCACGGCTGCCGAGTCGACCCCCGCTTCTGCCCCCTCGGTGACATTATTGTTTCCAATTGACAACGACAAACTACTTGCACTTACCCACTCCTTCATGTCGACTTGTTGCCATCACTCATCATGCTAACACCACTCCTCATCGTGATAAACCTGCTCGCAGCAGGGTTGGGAGACGCCGCGGATTCTGCCACCCCGCAGCCCTTCAACATCACCATCACAGAAAACTCCCCGACCCTACTCTACTCTCCCGCAGTCGGGCAGCCTTTCAGCAACACAACCCCAGACCAGGCATGGAACATCTCCTACTCGAACTCGGTGTGGTACTCGCCGACCAACGCCACAAACGCATTCGGTCTGGGCGAGATCGGAGAGGGCGTCCCGTCGCACAACACGAGCAAGATCGGCGCCACACTCCGTCTCTCCTGGGTCGGGTCCGCAGTGTACATATTCGGCAGCGCTGAGGGTGCCGGCATCAAGCTCGTCGTCGACAGCAACACGACTGGCGCCACGGCGACGAGCGGGCTCATTGCGTCGGCGGCGGGGCTGCCGTATGCGCTCCACACTGCCGTTCTCACGCTCGAGTCGGGCTCCGTGTCCGTCAAGAACGTGACCTTTACGACTGCGATCATGTCCAACGCGTGGGTCAACCCCCCTCGGGTAGCTACTAACCCACAGGACAACCAACACAACCGACCGCCCGTCCACAGACCTCCCGGCCACACTCGGGCGGGACAACGAGATCAACCCGGCGATTACGATCTCGGACCCGGACGCGTGGTCGACGCACGACCTGTTCGGTCCAGAGGACAGCCAGGTCATGTTCAACCGCATGGACACGACCGCGCTCGGCGCATACGCCGTCATTGCGGTCCCGCCCGGCACCGGGTTTGTCGAGCTCCGCGGGTCCATGAGCAGCGACCACGGCGACTACTCGGTCACGGTCAACCCCGCGCCCCCGTTCGGAAGCACCAACGCGCAGCGCTTTGCGGGCTACTCGCCGTGGGCGACCGCCGACTGCCTGCTGTTCTCGACCCCCCTGGATCCCGCACGCAGGTACAACATTACCGTCACGAACCAGGACGACGGCATGTGGTTTGACCTCCACAAGGCGACGTTCTACAGCGGGTGCGTGCACACTTTCCAACAATGCTGACAGAGTAAGAACAGGGCCACAAGCGGCCAAGGGCAAGACGGGCCTCTCCGGTGGCGCGATCGCAGGCATCGTCGTTGGCATCGTCGCGCTCCTCGCCCTCGTCCTGCTCGCCGTTTTGCTATGCATGCGCAGGCGCCGCCGCCAACAGTGAGTCTCCTCGGGGTGCGTGCCAACTGACACCAGACCCAAAACTGCCCCCGCTCTCCCGCCGCTCGGCGCGCACCAGCGGGCGCAGGACTCTGGGGTCTTCTCCGAGCGCTCCTGGGGCACGCCGATGACGGAGCAGACGCGCAGCCTGAGCCACACCGGGTACGATATCCACAGCTACCTGCCCGGCGGGTCGGGCGAGTCCACGGCGTACAACAGCGTGGTGCCCAGCACCGCGAACGCGACTGGCACGTCGGGCAGTGCGCTCGCGATGAAGGCGCAGCTCATCGCCGCGCTCGGCCGCTCGACGTCGGCGTCTGCGGATCCCCCAAAGATGAACAGCAGCGGCAGCTACACATCGACGAGCCCCATGCTCCCCCGGTCCGCGCTCGGCGCCGGCGCCGGCGCCACCACCCCGGGCCCGTCCCCGGGCGCCAACGCGCGCGGGTACCCGGCCACGGACGAGGACGTCGCGTACGTGACCGACACGGACGCGGGCCCCGTCCTGCAGCAGCGCGTGCAGCTCATGCCACCGTCGTACAACCCCGAGTGGGAGGCGTCGCACTCGCACTCGCAGAGCTCGCTGGTCCGGCAGCCCGCCGAGCACGACGGCAGCACGCTGCTGTCGGGCGGGTACCCGTCCGCGCTCCTCGCCGCGCGCACGACGCCGCCCGACGCGGACACGACCCCCGCTACGATACGCGACTACAAGGACGTCTTCCTCGGGCTGGCCGCGCCGCCGCCGGCCGCGCCCTCCCCCGCCGCTGCGCAGGCCGCACGGCACCACCACCCGCTTCCCCGGCCGCCCAGCACCGACAGCCTCCCGCGGAAGAACTAGAGAATATCAGAAGACAGTGTCAGTGTGATCAGACAGCAGTTGTTAGGATTGTGTCCCATAGGTTGTACCACTAGAATGCAGGTCAGCAGACATGCGCCACGCCACGGAATGGTGCTGGGGGCGTGTCTCGGCTGCGCGCCATGATCGTCGCTCGTCATCATGCGCTCGCTGCACGCCCGACGCCATCCCTCCGTGATCGAGCGGTGCAGTTGCAGCAATGTGTCAGTCACTAGCCCACTCGGCACCCCGAGGCCTCGGTCGCATATTTGGGGCCCTTGTCCGATCGGGCTGGGGCAGTCCGCCGCGGCGCGCTTTCTTCCCACGGACACAGGCACTCGTGCGCAGTCGGCGTATTGTCAGCATCGCAATTTCGCCTGGGTTGCGGGGCGGCGGCAGGGCGGTGTGAACCGCATTCCGCACTCCGCGTGCTGGCCGGAATGTGGGAACGCAGCACTGGGGTGGGCGGCGCGGCCCCTCTGGCCCTCGGCCCTCGGACCTCGGACTTGCCCACTCGTTGCATCCTGCAATTCCCACTCCCAAGCACACGCACTCGCACTCGCGGACGCACGCCAGCATCTGTAACCTGAATGCAAACGAGTATCTACAGGCGCGGCTCTCCGCACGCCTTGCCTAAGCGTACGCGGCGTCAAAGAACGCGAGCTCGAGCTCGACGGCGCGCGCAAACTGGTCGGCGATGCGCGCGCGCGTGCTCTCGTCCGCTGCGGCCGCGACGCGGTCGAGCTCGTCCTTGAGGAGCTGCACCCACGCCTCGAATCCGGGCCCGCGGTGCAGCTCGATCCACTCGGCGTGCAGCCAGTCCTCGGGCGTCGCGGGCGTGGGCGACGGGGTAGCCCAGTCGAGGTACAGCCACTCGGCGACGAGCAGCACCGTGAGTGCCGACGCATAGTCTGCGCGCGCCGCGTCCATGAGCGCGATGAACGCCGCGGTCGGCGCGGCCGGCACCGCGGGCGGGGCTTCCAGGCGCGCGAGCGCGCGGAGGAAGTACGAGTCCTCGTCGTTGGCGACGAGCCCGAGCTGGCGCGCAATCTTCATGCGCGCGGCGGGCGAGTCGGCGTGCGAGACGGCCGCGCCCATGAGCGCGACAAACGTGTCGACAAACAGATAGTCCTGCGCGAGATACGTGCGCATGACGTCGGTCGGCACCGCGCCGGCCCACAGGTCGGCGACGAAGCGGTGGCGGACCGCGGCGGTCCAGGTCGGGAGGTGCGCGGCGCGCAGCGTGTCGGAGAACGAGGCCATCGTTTCGGGTGTGTTTGGGCTGGTGGGTGTTGTGGGTGGTGGTGAGATCGTGGGGCGGAGATCCGAACCTCCGATGTGGACGCCGAGTCGCAATCTCCGTCCACCTCCACTTTTCCCCCATGTGGCGCCCCCAGGAGCGGCGGCGGTACGAGTACTCGACGCCCTCTGACCATCCTCAGGGGCGACATTGTACCCATACTGTTCTTGTTCATGATCATGCTCTCGACTTGCTTCACCGCGATCGTCACCCTGCTCACACTGACTACTGACTGCAACGAACAGCGATGGCCCGAGGCAAAGAACAGCCAGCCTCCGCGTTGGTATCCTCCCCACGAACGCCACTGACGCAACGCCTGAAACTCATATCAGAGAGAAAAGCAGCATGATTCACATTCTCAAGGTGGGGGATCACTGCACACTGTGGAACACCAGTCCTACCTACGGCCTGCCGAGTACTCGACGTTCATCGGCTTGACGACACCGAGCGCGGCGAAGCAGGCGTGACCTAACACTGGTCAGCGATGTGGCTGAAGCGGTCCATTCGGGATCCAAGGCGGAGTGGCACGTTGTTGCTGGCCGTCACTGTGACCCGTCCGTTGACGCACTTGTACACGTTGGCATTCGTGTACGAGCGAAGAGGTGAGAGAAGATGTGTTCAGCACAATATCAACACAACGCAGCCCTTGGGCGACAATGGCCTGCAATGGCCTGTGGACGTGGGACCGTGGGAATGGTGTTGTTTGTGCACGGCTGCACTAGTTTGGCCACCATGTTCGTTGGCGCACTGCCATCTTCGCATCCCTGTATGACCGACTTTTGATCTCCACCCCTCTTATCTTCCATCCGTCCATTACACGCTCACCAAACATCTAGCAACGGGACGAACATACCAGGTCTACAAGGGTGAAGCCAGTTCCGGCACTACCACGTCCACCGTTGTCGTCAAGTTCTGTGACGCATGGCTGGCCGGCACACCCTATCGCGGTGACCGCGAGTTCGGAGACCAGCAAGAGGTCGAGGACAGTACAAACGCGGTCATTAGCGACGTGAGGCGAGAAGCGGCCATTCTGCTCCAGCTTCAGCACACGACGGCCGTCCCGCGGTTCTATGGTCTCTGGTCGGGGCGCAGCGTGCAGCCCGAGCACGTAAAGTCGCATCTCTTCGTCATGGTCCTTGAAGACGTTGGAGCGAGTCTCGCGCCGAGTTGGAGCGAGTCTCGCGCCGGCCGTCGTGTTCAGCAACACTGGCAACCTTCTCTGCGTCTCTAGTTGCGGCGTTTGTTGACATAAGCCCCTCCATCCTCAAGATGTACGACATGCTGCACGCCGCAGGCATCCTCACAACGACGAGACGCGACACGTGAGGACACGCTGCGAGACGTTTCGACCGAGACAGCGTGTGGGACTACGTCCCGGCGTCGGACGAGCCTCCATCTCGCTCACACGCCCGCCGCCGGATCGCGCACGCGCCCTCCCATCACTCTGCCTCATCGACTTTGCAGGTGCGGCGCTCAGGTCAGAGTGCGATGGGGACGACTACGCGGAGCTTTTGGAGGAGGAGCGGATCTTGGGGACCGCCAGGGAGCGGGGCGCGCTCAAGGCTGCAAACTGGGCAGAAGTCCTCGAGTACGAGGTGAGTGCAAGTCGTCGTTCCGACGAGTGTTTCAAGCAGCACTGACTGGCCGCAGGCAAAGCAGAGCACAAGTGCTGGCGGGACCATTACCTGAAGGTGTCCAACAGCATCTCGCGCCACGGCCTGTGGCTCACGCACATCCCTCTGCTCAGCACCTCGTTGCTTGAACACACACTCTACCACTGAACACTCCCAGAGCCTTATACTGTACAGACTACACCTTCGCACCTATGGATAGTTTGCTCCGGTCGTCAGTCTCATCATGTACTGCAACGAGCGCGTCAAGGTCACCAGTGCTGGCCTGGAAGCGATCTGCCGCGTCCTCAATTCGTCCCACAAGACCATGGCTGCAAGCGTTGGCATAGAGACCACCAGTGCGGCAGTCGACTACAACTAACACTCCTCTCTCTTGGAGCGGCTCTCTTATTCCGTCTTCTCCGTCAGCCCATCTCTTACTTCCCGCCACTGAGCACTCTCCACAGCATGCACGTCGCCACGTTCACACCTAAAACTTGCTCGGGAGCGGCGGCGGGATGTCGCGCATACCCCACGCCGACGGCACGGCGGGCACGGACGCAAAGGGGTCCCAGTCGGCGTGCTCTGACGGCCCATAGAAGACAGACTCGGGGAGGCGGTCCGACTCGGCGGGGGAGACCTTGGACTTGGAGGGCGTGTACAGTCCCAGCGCGGAACCCGCAAAGACGTCCCCCGCGGGGATCCGGGGCTGGTAGCCTGGGTGGTCCGCGCGCAGGGCGGCGGGGAGGAGGTGCTCGGAGGGTCCCTGGGCGTCGGGGCGGACGGGGCGCGGCGGGGAGGTGAGGCTGGGAAGCTTGGTGCGGGGGCGAGTCGGGGTCGGCGGAATGATGTTGATCCGGGTGTGCGCCGCATTGCTGCCCTTGTCCCTGAGGGAAGTACAGGTTCCAACGTGTGCGTTGTCGGCCTTGCGAGCGGGGGTCTTGCGAGGGGTGGAGTCTGCGAGCGACAGCTGCGACGAGGACTTGGCTGGTTCGAAATCCAGCGGGCTACACATTAGCTTGATCCGCTCCGTACACTCACGGCAGGTGCCCGCCAAAGCTGCTGTCTGGCGACCAGAAGCGCGGGAGGTCGGGGTGGTACTCGCTCCACTGCAAGAGGGGCACGTTGAGGACCGCGAGCATGTGCTGCAAAATGTCGAGCGCGTCCTCTTCCGCCTTGCGCACCCTGCGCATCTCGTCGCTGCAGCCGCTGTTGTCGTTGATGATGCGCGCGGCGCGGAACACATAGTCGTCGACCGTGCCGTCAAACACGGGCGCCTTGGGCCTGTCGCGGAAGAACGGCCGGGGCGTGCGGCGGTACCGCGCCCAGCTCGCGAGCTGCGCGCCGGCGTCCTCGGCGTCGGAGAGAAACGACAGGTACGCGGCAAAGTACTCGGCGGCGTAGAACTGCTTGTTCATGGTCTTTTCGAGCTGCTTGGCAACCTTGTCGAGCGTCGACAGCAGGGGCTTTTCAGTGCGGGGAGGCAGCGTGCCCTGCTCGGCAGCGTCGAGCACGCGCAGAAGCGCCATACCGGCGACGTACAGGTCCTGCCAGCGCCCGACGAGGATCTTGAACGCGGAGACGAGCTCCTCGCGCGACATCATGCACACGCAGCCAAACTCGTCCACGTACCAGAACGAGACGAGGTGGTGCGCATACGCGTACCCGAGGGGGAGGATGACGCGCTGCGAGTCAGGCGAGGGGAGCAAGTGTGCAGGCGTGGACGCCTGCTTGCGGTTGAAGATGCGGGAGAGGAGGGGCCTGGGCTTGGGTGCCTCGGGCGAGCGGGCGGGCACACGGGGGTTGAACGGGTCGATCTCGTAGATGTACTCGTGGTACGAGAGGTGTGGGCGGCCAGCAGTCAGAAGCAGGTCGCGGGGCTTGGGAGAGCGAGCGAGGATGGCGGGGGGGAGCGACTTTGTCGCAAAGTCGTAGCGAAGCGGCCAGTGGGGGAACTGGTCCCACGGCGTGCCGGGGTCGCGCGCGGCCGACATGGAGGTATCTCGAGGGGGGTAGACTGTGGTGCACGGAGGAGGAGACCGGGGACACAAGAAACTTTCAGTGTCGGAGGGGGTGTAGAGGAGCAAGAAGAGTCGAGGAGAGAGTAGAGGAGAGAACAGAGGACAAGAAAGAACACGAGGGGTGAACGGAAAAGAGGACGGAAAAGAGAAATAAATCAGGAGAAAATCAGTCGCGTGTTGGCACTAAATAGCTTAGCTCCAGAGCCCTCCCTGGCACTGCTCCTCTCCATGCCTCGATGACAACGTCCACAGCGCTTGGTAGGCTTCTGCGTCAAAGGCATTCATGGCGGGGCTATTACACGGGTGTACGTACGGGTGTCTCTGGGCTACATGAACTGGGCTTCTCTCCAAAGTGGCGCCTCTCGACAACAGGTCACAACGGCGCTGCCTCGTCCCTCGTCCCCCAGCATCTTATCAACTGCTCACATGTGTTGTGTAGCTCAGAGTGGCGGGGGAGTAGCCGTGCGGTCCTCGGAGTCGCTCCAGGGCCGTGGCGGTGGAGCGGGCGTCGGTGGCCTGACTCTGAACGGTATCGGCTCCTCCTCGGGCTGCTCGACCTGCTCGAGAGGAGGGAGTGCGAGGGGCGGCCAACGGAGCTTGTTCCGTATGCTCACAAGCTTGGAGCGTAGCCGAAAGGCGGCGACTTGGAAGCGAAAGCCCAGTCGAAAGTGGGAGCCAGCCTGGGTATCACGCCTGGAGTCAGTTCTTGCAGCTGTACCCAAGACACGCAGCAGCCACTCACCGGTAGCAGTCGGCGGGGCGGCGCAAGTTGGGATGGTACGCGTGCCAGTCCCGGAGGGGGACGCCGCGGAGATTCAGCAGGTGCTCGATGATATCGACAGCGGTGGTGTGCGCGTCGAGCGCCTCGGGCTGGCGGCCGGGGTTATCGTTGATGATCGCTGCGGCGCGGAAGACGTAGTCGTCCATCGTGTCGTCGGTGACGCCCGGGTCCTGAAGCGCGTTGTGCATGAATGGGTTGGGCGTGGACGGGTAGCGATCCCACGGCTTGTCGAGCTCGAGGCCACAGTCTTCGACGCCAGAGAGGAGGTCGAGGTAGCGCGAGAAGAGCACAGCGGCAAACAGGTGCCTGTCGGCGAGCGCCTGTACGCGGTCCGTGTGGAGCTCCGCAGCGGCGAACAGCGCGGCGTTCTGCGCACACACGACGGGGCCGCCGCGGCGAGCGAGGGCGACGGTCTCGGCGAGGTTGATGGCAGTCATGTGCACGTCTTCCCAGTTGTTGGCGAGCGTCGTGAACGCGGCGACGAGCTCGGCGCGGGCCATCTTGCGCCGCGCGCCGCGCTCGTCGTGGTAGTAAAAGGCGGTGAAGAAGAACGGCGGGGGGCGGCAGAGGAGGAGGCACCGGCTTGTATGGTGGTAGTGGAACGAGTACAGCGGAGAGATGGTGGTGTCAAAGTGCACCCAGCCGTCGGTGGGGCCCTTGGGCCTGGCGAGGGCCGCGCTCGGCGTTGGCTTTGCGGCAAAGGTGTACAGGCCGAGCCAGTGTGGGCACGCTGTCCACGGGCGCTGGAAGCCCCAGAGGGGCGCCATGCCGGGCAGAGGAGGGGGACAGAGGGGGATGGAGGAGAAGGAGATGGACAAGGATGGGATGGAGGAGAATGGATCGAACAGCAGAGGTTTGAACGTGGAGCAAGAGCACTTTGACAGCGACGGAGCACTCGGCAGTCGCCACCACGAGACCTCCACCTCCACCCCACCGCACACCTATTTCTGGCTCACCCCGGAGCACAGGCGGCGTGTCGGATGCAGTGCTCGTCATCGTCGGCGTTCTGCACGCCATATCCGTTTCTCTGGCGGCCCCGCAGTAGCCACAACCGTCCGTCGATGCCGCCGGCTCGGACCTGGCCGTCGTGCTCACCGTCAACGGCGATCGCCGAGAAGCACCTTTGGCTTTCCGGGGATTGTTTACCCGCCTCCCTCCACCACCCCCACCTCGTCGTCGTTATAACCCACCTCCACCCCATCTCTCTTCTCATCCTCTCCATCGCTCTCTCGCTTCACAATGGCCTGCCTCGAACACGTCCGCAAGGTGAGCCCGGCGTCGATCTCGGTCGCTGACCCCAGGAATGGCTCCTGACCCAGGACGGCGGTAACTTGCTGCGTGCTGCTGCCTCCCACTTACACCAGGCCACGACTCGACCGTTCTCAGCGGAGTGAGTACGAGGGCCCTGCTGCCTGGCAGGAATGCTGCTGACCCACAAGCTCGAGATTCTCGAGGCCCGCCCCGGATACTGCCTCGCACAGCTCAAGATCCAGAAGCACAACCTCAACAACCACGGCGTGAGCGGTGCCCCCTACTGACAGACACCCGGCTGACAGCAGACCGTCCACGGCGGGTGCATCATGTCGGTACGTCGGGAGGGAGACTGCTTCATGGCAGCGAGCGCTGACCGCCTAGCTGGTCGACTCGGTTACCTGGCTCGCGACGGCGACGCTCGGCACGCCCGTCGCCGAGTCGGTGAGCACCAACATGTCCAACGAGTTTGTGCGCCCCGGCGGCGGCCTCGGCGACTACCTGTACGCCGAGGGCGAGGCCGTGCAGCAGGGTGAGTCTAGCCTCCGCGCGGGCAGCAGGATTGTGGGACTCACAGCGCGAGCCCTGGTGCAGTCCACTAGAGCAACGGGGAGCTAACTGCAGGACGCCGCCTCGCGTTCACGCGCATCACGTTCAAGGTCAACGACAAGGTCGTCGGGTTCGGCTCGCACACGCTCGTCGTGGGCGGAAAGCCGTTCACCCACACATTCACTGCCGACGGCGCCACGCTCATCCCCGCCCCGCAGAAGGGCAAGCTCTGAGCTAGAGAAGCGGCCTCCGGGCGTATGGAGAGGCCGTCGGCCGTGGTGGTGGAGATGTGCCACTCCCAAGACCCTATCCAGAGAGAGAGAGCAGCTGTACCCCAGAGATGTCATCGCGTTGTTGAGCCTGCCCAGGAGGGCGGTAGGAGGGAGCTGGGCAGGCCGCCTGGTCGTGGTGAGACTCGGCTTGCCTGTAGCGAGCGAGCGAGGCTTGTGCATGCATGTGTATGGATCCGTGCACTGTCTATGTCTGTGCTCGTCACTTTGGATGCATACCCCGTCATGTCCGAGCCCGAGCTCGCCACCCCGACGCGGCTTTGCTCGACACGGGCGCTTGGCTGGTGCCGTCGATGACATCATTTGACATCATGGACCCTCGCTGTCTCTGTCACGCGTATGTCTCTTTTCTTCCATCCTCGTCCTCACCATCTCCACATCTCTCATCGCCATCCACCCACACCGCGGCAAACATGGAGACGCCCCCGCCGGATCACCCCACTCCCACTCCCCCGCCCTCCCGGCCGGCCGTTGCGCAGGCCGCCAACTCGCGCTCTACCCCGCCCCCCGCCGACGTCGCGGTCGCGGCCACCGCCCACTCCCACCCGTCGTGCCCGCAGTGCGGCGAGCATCCGGCCGACTACATCTCGCTCGCCGACTTTCGCAAGATGATGCGTCTCACCCGCCTCCAAACAACGATACCTATTACAGGTGCGCGCAGCTGGGGGCTGTTCGCCGGTAGCTGACGCTAGTCCTCATCTCGATGGGCACCCTGCTCGTCTGCGGCGTCGTCATAAAGCCCGGCATGCGTGAGTAGTCATCGAGAGCGAGACATTCACACCCCCAGGCGAGATCAACGAGCAGTACCCGACGCTCCTCACGCCCAAGGGCATTCTCCTCGTCATCTACTGGTCCGTCTTTTACTTTTTCAGCATCGGCTTCTGCATCCTGCTCCTCTTTGCCCGCTCCGAGCAGACGCGCGTGGGTTGCACCTACTCCGGGGTCAAGCTCACAGTACAGGACCTCTTTGTGAACGGCGTCGGCCTCCGCTTTGCTGTCAGCAACTGTCTCATCGCCGCGTGGGCCGTATGCTGGGTACGCTTGTCTGGTCCCGACTATAGCTGACAGCAGACGCTCAGGATGTTTGTCACCTCCGAGGTGTTCGCGGTGGCCAACTTGTTGATTGTGTGAGCCCCCCCCCTGACGGCGTCGGCGTCGCTAATCTGTACAGCATGTCCATCGCGTGGACGCTGCTCGAGTTCCCCCCGAGCATCATGCACCCGCTCAACTCGCTGTTCGTCAACGGCACCCTGGCGCTCCTGCTCGCGATGCTCTTTGAACTCACGTGTCTGCACAACGCGTTTGTCGCGCTCAAGATGGTCATCAAGGACGAGTACATGCTGCGCTTCTGGACGACGGACGCGGTCATTGCCCTCGTGGTCGTGAACTGCATCGCCGTCTTCTGGGAGATTGGAACCCACAACTAGTGGGTAAAGGCATTCTGGGGCACCCGCTGACACCAGCGTCATGGCCATCGCGTCAGAGTACCTGCTCGTGTCACTGCTCACCTCTGTCCGCGTCAACCCCCAGCTTCCGTCCTCGACGCTCCCCAAGCCCGTCGGGATCATTGTGACTATCATCGTCTTCCTCGCCCTCCACCCCATGGCGCTCATCACGTCGGGCGCATCGCACCTCCAGCACCGCTCCCGCGAGGGCCAGATCCGTCTCCCGTCTGATGATGAGGAGGCCGCGGACGCAGCCGAGCGTGAGGCACGCATCGAGGCCGAAGTGGAGGCGCGCGTTCGGGCCAGGGACGCGCAGTCGCCCCCGCCCTCGGCGCCCGCGACCGAATCCCTGGTCTAGTACCCATAATCCTGCGCTGCTGCACACGCTCCTCGCGGGCGTCGGGAAACCATGTGCGTTCTCGGATGCAATGTCCTCCGCACGATTCAGTACATGCTCTCCGTGCTGCAACACGCGGGGTGGCAGGCCAGGGAGCACGCCGAGCAGGGAGGTGATCAATTGAGAAAGTGTAGCCTGGAAGGAATGCGAGCAGAGCAGTACGCCACAGTCATCTGCCGGCGTGATCGGCAGGCGGGCGGGGCTACCTGAGAGCAGCGGCCAGTGGTGCTGCCTCGAGTGCGCCAGGAGCGGGTGCGAGATTGCGAGGCCGTCAACAGGGAGCGCACTGGATCACTGGGCGTCAGGAGAGCATTCAAGGTCGGGGTAGCGCGCGTAACTGTCGCGAGAAGCGCTATCTTATCGCGGATGATCATGAGAGGATGCGCCATGTGGCTGCGAGGCCAACCCGCCCCATGTCCCCTCCCACGTCGCGGGAACCCACCCATATCGCTAGTTCGCTGGGCATCTTTTGCGTTCCCGCGAGCAGCGCGCCTCCGCCCGTGCGCTCGCTGCTCGGCCTGCACCGAGTGCGATGCCGCACGACGGGCGGACAAGTGCGCCGTTAGTCCTCCAATCTCAGTCTCTGACCGCGTCTCTATGTTTCATTCTTGTATTTTTCTGTCTCCCCATCACCAACACTTCTGATACTGATAACACGGTATATGCCCTGCTTGCCGTTGTCGGAGCAGTTCCCGGCGTCCAAGCAGCAAGAGCCCGCGCTGCCCGCCGGGTACTACACCGGCCCGGTAGTGGCTGGCGCACGCCGACTGGGCTCAGCTGCGTCATTGAATACAGTGTGTGCCAGCGACGCCCGCGGCAGCGGCGGCGGCGGCGCACCTTCCGGCGTGCGAGTCGTCTTGGTCGATGCGCTTGGCCTCATTCAGCTCGCGCGAGTGGCGAGGCGCAGAATGTCGAACCCGAGAACGGGCGTGTCGAGAAAGAACCGGTCGCGCCTGAGCTTGCACAGGCGGTAAATGCTGACGCGCAGGGAACCCGACTGGGAGTGTTCGATCGTTCATGCGGATGTCAACATAGCTCTACGCGGAGCCCTCGGCACTACGAGTCGACGTTCATTGTGACGGCAGTGCCGCGGTCGATGCCAAACACTGATGCCAAACAATTGATTCAAGGTGGCCGTGATGTACGCGTGCTCTGGATCTGCTGGAACACTGGGCGTGATATTGGCGACACGTCCAGCCCGTCCAGCGTGCCGAGCCCCACTCCACCGAAGCACACTGGCGCACACGAGCTGGCCTGACAATGAAACTACTGGAAGCCGCCGGCTCGGCGCTGCGCCGCATTCCCACGCGTCAGTGGCCACGGCCCCGCGGCCCATTGGTCGGGCGACGTCTAACAAACGTCAGTGAGTGAGGAGGAATCGACTGGTCCACCCTCAGTGGCTAGGTGAACTAGGCGGCAGCTGCCGTAGGCTTGCTGCTGGCTCGAAGGAACAACTCGTCGTGCATGTCTGTATTAGCCTCTCGGCTTGTTTCAGACATGGTGTGTCTGTCCATGCTGGTAGTCGTGGCCTGCAGCCTGTCCCAGGGTGTGCCGTCGTACTTCCGAGTCGTACACCCATCTTCCGGTGGGCCCATATGCTCCGATTAGCATTCGGCCGGAATAAGCTCAAGCGTGAAATGTGATGGACAGGAAGAGGGAGTATGCTGGTCAGGTTTTGGTTTAAGCGTTCGATGCCATGTCATGGACAACTGTTCGTATCTGGTGGCGGCTCTAAGAGTGCTTGCAGTACGGCTCCGGCAGCCTCTCGTGGCGGTCAGTGTCCGCGCGGCGGCGCTCAGGAGGCAAGACAACTACAGCAACACCCGACCTAATGTTCTTGACGCTGCCGCACATGGAGCAACGACTCTTGCATGTTGGCTGTCTCATCTGCAGCCTTCCAATGACCCCTAAACCTACTGCGCCAAACGCAAGCGCGACACAGAGGACATTGAATCCACAACCAGAACAAGATTGCTCGCTGCCCGTGGGCCGGCCGGCAACATCACAACAAGCATGGACACATTATGGGATCGCCTGCAGGGTGTGGGTCATTGTTCCTGGGGTGCCTCGCATACCCCGACCAACTGACAGGCGGCCTCGAACACCTCTCGCGCCGTGGCTCTGGTGGCTCATTCAGCAGACCTTGGCTGGATGAGCGCCACACACAGGGACGTCACCCATCTTCCTGGATAAGGATACGCGCCTTGCAGGTCCTGGTGCTCCGGACAAGTTGCAAGCCAGAAAAAAAACAGATGGCAAAAACTTTGAGCCAACGAGGGCCACCACCAGCGCGAGGCCCCAGGATGTAGGATGCACAGGAGACAAAGGTTAACCACCCCCGGAAGAAGACGAGCAGGCCGACGACGCGCAGCAGCGCCGCCTCGACCTGCTTGTCCCTGCAAACCGGCCCTCGTTCCCTCGTCCTTGTTTGACTTTGACCCCCAGAAGCCGTGCACGCTTTCAGTCCTGTTTCTGCACCTGCCTCCTCCTGCCTGCAAGAAGCATTCCCACCGACTCGGCGACGAGCAACCGGTAGAGACCTCGTTAATGCAAATGTTGATCACCATCACTCTCCTCTCCACCACCACTGTCCTCGACCTACTCACCTCTACTACGGTCCCCTCACCCTTGCTCACGGATCCACCGCCGCCTCCATCACCCCCCGTTACTCTCTCTTTCTCGGAGCCCCTCCCCCCACCAGGCCCTCGTCGTGCCCGACCCGAAGAGACCCATCGGATGCTGGGAGCGAAGACCACCAGCTAGAGCAGTAGCCTGTCGTTGCCACCATGTGAGTGTTTTGTCCGATGGCCCGTTCGTGAGAGACGAGCGAAAACGCAACTACCCGGAGTAGCCCTCGGCCTCTAACCGTTCGCCCTCTGCGATCCAGGCGCCAGTTCTCAATCTTGCTTCTTAACGCGAGCTCGCGCTCGCTCGCACGTCTCCTCCCCTCCATCCTACCCAGTCACATTACTTACTCCCCCCCAGGTGGTCGGGAACAAGACACACCTTTAGACGAAACAAGACGACCTCACATCGCGACTCGAGCAGCAGCCAGCACCACACTGGTGAAGACCCTCTATCGCCCAACGTCAACTTCTCCGAGCTCGGCATGCCGGGCGACTCTAGCGCCGACCCAGGCATGTCGGGCGCCGGCATGTCCGGCTCCCTTGGCATCAAGGCCACCCCTGCAGCACACAGCAAGACGAACCAAAAGCACAACAGTTTCATCTCATCTCATGTTTCGTGCGTAGTGGCAGAGAGTACTAGGGCTGACCATTGTAGCAATCTCTGGGATCGCGCCTCCAGCCGACGCCGCGCAATGTCCAGCGGTGCAAAGTCCAACCCGCCCGCGATTCTCGAGGTTCATGAGAGGCACCCGGAGCAACCGGACCGTGAGCGCCGCATCTCTCTGTCGTCGCTCCGCAAGTCGAGCTTTAGCAGCACTCGCCAGAGCAACGTCCCGCGCGCTGCGATGCCGACTTCCACCGGGCCTGCCCCCGTGTCCATTCTCCGCAAACCCGGGCCGAGCTCGATCCACTCGGCGCACCACTACCCTATGCAATACGGCCCACCGCCGATCCTTTCGCCTGCATCAATGTCGAGCCCGCGGATGCCTCCACCGCTCCCGACGCCGCCGCCAGGATTGATGCCCACTGGCATTCCGCAGCCCAGCAGCTCGACACAATGCGGATATCCGACGCAAGGCACTCACCAGGCCTTTCCGTCGAGCAGCAAAGCTAGCGGCATTCCCCAGCCGAGCAGCCTCTCGAGTGGCATTCCCCAGCCCAGCGGCATCCCGCAACCGAGCGGCCAGCAGTCTGCACTGCCTCAGGCCCGCGCAAGACGGGCGCGTCCCAGCGGCATGTATGGCTTGGGCGCTGGCGGAACCCCCACGCTGTGAGTACCCTCTCTGACCCGAGCTGACCACTAGTGGCACGCCGGCCAGCCTCCATTCGCGTGGTGGCAGCATCTCCAAGACAAGCGAGGACGACCACTCGCGGCTGCGGACGGGCAGCAGGGCGAGCCAGGATGACGAGAGCAGCAGGCTGAGTTCAACCAGGTGAGTCCATCAGGCAGTACCAATGACGTGCAGCCGGCGCCACCGGTTTGGACCGTGCTGACTTTAGCCACCACTCGAGGAGCATGAGCACGTCGGCTACACCGGTCTCTGGCGACGCACCCCCGAGGCAGATCCAGCGCCCGCGGTCTTCCATTCCCACGGCCTCGACAAAAGCCTTCACCTCAAACAGCGCTCCCGCGATGCCGTCGGCGGGCGTGGACCGTCGCGCGAGCCGCTTCAACAGTGACGCCCTCAAACATCTCGAGGGTTCTGGCGCGACGCCGCCGCCCTCTACTCAGGAAGAGTTCCGCTACAGCGTCAAGCCTCTCCCACCTGCTCCGGCCGGTGCCTCGGCCCTCTCCCGCCTCCCCTCGCTCCGTTCCAAGGTGCCGATCACCGTCTCTGCGGTGAATGCGACCAACGTCAAGGACCACATTCGCACCAACTCTATCACGGTGATGCCCGCTGCCGCGAGCGTCGAGCTCACGACCCCAAACCACACCATCAGCAAGGGCCCAAAGCCGAACCCGTCGCTGTCGCCCGTGATGGACATGTTTGCCGTTTCTCAAAAGCTTGAGAAGATGAGCCCCACGTCCGATGGCTACCCGGCGCACTCGCTCCGTGGCTCCGAGCTGGCGGCAAACAACTCTCTCGGGCTCGAGGAGGCCCCGACATCTGATGCCCCTCCGTACTCGTACTTTGACGACAGTGTCTCTAGCGCGTCCATGTCCCGCACACCGAGCGCCCCGTTCGAGTCGATCCCAATGTCGAACGGCCAGTCGACCGAGAACATTCGCAAGGGCACATTCGGCGGCTGGAACACGCCTGGCTCATACGGCGCCGCGACCCCGGTCACTGACGATCTCGAATACATGGCACCGTCAGATCACCTTGGCCCCAGCTTTTACAAGCTCAAGGATGAGAAGCAGAACATTACGCGCCCGCGCAAGGACACGTTCGGCTCGCTCGACTACCTCCCGATCAGCGGCGGCGTCCAGCCCCAGGCAGCACCAGCCCAGGCGGCACCGATGCAAACCGTCCCGATGAAGTCGAGCACTCCTCCGGCACCCAAGTACCAGACCATGGTCACTCCTGCCACACCTCGCTCCGAAGAGTTTGGCAATCGTGGGCCCGTCGAGTACCGCCCCGTCGTGTCGCCCGCTCCTGATGGTCCCCGCCCCGTCTCTGGTAACTGGTTTACGTCCGTCCCCGACGAGGAGGCCAACACTGTCGACCTGTCGTCATCACCCGAGCTCGACAACAAGAGCCCGAAGCGCCCTGCATCCGGCGGCTGGTTCGCCGCACCTGCTGCTGATCTCGACAAGTCTACATCCGAGCAGACGCCGACAAAGGCCACTTTTGCCGCCACGCGCAACGCCTCGCAGTCGCCCGACAGCCCCCACTCCGCTCTGTCCCCTACCGCCCTATTCAAGGACTTGAGGCGGTCGCCGACAAAGGGCCTGTTTGAGCCCGAGTCAAACCACCTGTTCGGAGACCCTGCCTCTGAGGAGATGGTTGCCAAGCCGAGTTCTGAGGGACACGCATCGCTGTATCGCCAGGACCGCTTGGGGAACAATGTCACGGAGCCCATGCCCGTCAAGAGCTGGCCCTTCCAGGCCACGGCTTCACCCAAGAGGGCAGTACCAGTGCAGACTTGGCCGCTGCAGTCCGACAGCCCTCCTACCCGGACCGCTACGCCCGACGCGGACGAGCCGAGCCCGCGCTACCCTCTGCGCAGCGCCGTAACCCCCGTCGACTGGCCAATAATCCAGGGCCCTGTGCCGTCCTCTGTTGCACCCTCGGTCGTGGACTCGACTCCGGCAGTGTCCACAGTGACTTCGCCCGTCTCGACCATTGGCCCGCTGCAGACTCTTGACGACGAGTGGGCCGACGACGGCGCCGAGGAGGTAATCCAGTTTGGTTCTGGACCACGCGAGGTGCCGCGCACCTTTGCTGCCACCGCCACGGCCCGGGCACAGACACCCGACTCGGACGACGACGTCTTCATGTCGCCGCCGATGGTGCCGTACCTCTCTGACACTGCCCCGACGACGCCGAGCGAGTACATGACGCCGTTTGACGAGCACGCAGCTCCCTCAGAGTCGTGCACAGCTGACGAGTCGATGCTGACCGACGATGCCGTGACGGCGGACGAGGGCTCGTCGGA
Organism: Apiotrichum akiyoshidainum; assembly: GCA_002973495.1. NCBI lineage: Eukaryota > Fungi > Basidiomycota > Tremellomycetes > Trichosporonales > Trichosporonaceae > Apiotrichum > Apiotrichum akiyoshidainum. Next base: position 48,994 of record PQXP01000111.1, on the reverse strand, counting down.
CGGGTTCTCTGTCCGCGATGCACTCGCGTCGATGCCTGACGTTTGTACGCCTCTGCGGCAGTCCCACCGTGGCACCAGTACCGCGGCAACTTCGCCGGCAACACCTCGCAGACTGAGCGAGTTCCCTTTCCCGCCCTCGCCCAATGGAGTGACGAGCCTCGCATACGAGCTCATGAATGCGCCGGCGTTGGAGCCCATCGTCCCCGAGCCCAGGACCCCGCCCCGCCAGCTCATGTCGCCTCGCAGGGTTCCTCTTCCGCAGACTCCCGGCGACATCACTTCGCCTACAAAGTACGGCTTCTCACCGATCCGTCGCCCGCCGCCCCAGGTCGACACGGAGCTCGCGCGCTCGGACGAGGGCACATCGGAGCCGTCGCCTACTGACCCTCTGGTGGTAACCCCGGGCGTCAACGACTTTCCCGGCAGTGGCCGGTCGTCGCCCGAAAAGGGCAGCATCCCGCGGCTCACCACCCCGAACCTTCCCTCGATTCATGCTTCTGCCGAGTCCCCAACTGACCCTCTGGGAGTCTCCTCGCGTAGGGTCTGGTCGCCCTTGGTCCTTCAAAGACACGCACACTCTCCCGAGCCCGCTGTCGCCGATGTGTCCTTTACCCTGCCTCTCAGCACGTCTACTACCGCCGAGGACCTCGCTGGCGCGGCCCGCCCGGACGACAAGGCTGAAAAGGTGCGCCAGGACACGCTGGAAGCGCTCGAGGAGCTGGTCATGCAGGAGATCCAGACACAAGAGGAGCTCAGAGACCTCGGCACTCCGGCGCCCGAACCCGTCCCCATGGTGGTCGACACGCCTCCTGTCGAGACACTCCAGGAGCCGGCTGCTGACAACGTCAAGGCCTCTCCAGCGCGCTCGGAGGGTGATGTCATGGACATGTCGTCTGTCTCGTCGTCGCCTCCGACACGCATTGCTGACCTCGGCGCGGCGAGCCTCGACGACTCGTTTGACACGGCGCCGATCATGTCCTCGCTCGAGGCGCAGATGCTCTCCGCAGACGAGAGCCTGTTTGTCCCGCACTCGCGCGCGGCGCTGTTTGCGCCGCATCGCAAGACTGCGTCAGAGTCGACGCTCGAGGACAAACCAAAGGGCAAGGCACCAGAGCCCATTGTGCCATCTCGCAGCCCGTACGGATACCCCTACGGCTCCAAGCAGATGGCAAAGTCGGCCGTGTCGCTCTCGATCTCGATCGACGAGCCACCCCACTCGGCCACGACTAGCAGCAGCCGCAGCTCGGCGACATTCGGCCTCGAGTACCTCCGCAACAGCATGGACTCGTCGTATGACGAGGACAGCCCCTATGGGTACCCCCGCTCACTGCCTAACGCTTCCAAGGACTCGATCCTGCTGTCGTCCTCCCCTGTGCGCTCGCCCGGCTCGGTCTACGGCCTCGTTCCCAATGCTGTCTCTCTCCAGGGCTCGCCTCCTGCCCCCCACCCATTCTTGTCCTCCTCGCCGGCGCTCAGCAATAACACTCTCGGATCCCCCATCCTTGACAGCTTTGCTCTCTCCGCCCCTTCGCCTGCCACGCAGTCGCTTGCGCTGGCTGGCGCCCCTCTCTCGCTCACGGACACCACCTTTCTCACCCCCTCGCCTGCTTCCCAGGTTTCGACCGCCCAGTGCTCGCCTCAGCTGTCACCAACAGGTACCGAAGCCCGCACCATCTCTGCCGGCTCCAGGCCGATCTTGGAGTCGCCGACGCGGGAGGTGACGTCGCCGGTCGAGTCCGAGTGCTCGCCCTCACGCCGCTACACAATGATCATTTCTCCCGCCTCTCGCGCGGTCATGGCCACTGACGGCTACAGAATGCCCCGAGACGTTTCGACCCCCAGTCCTGACGCGCTGTTGCCGAGCCCCACAAAGTCGATGAAGCGCATGTCGACACCCATTCGTGCCCTTGCCTCTCCCGACGACGGTATCCCCTCGCCGTCCGCCACCGAGACTTGCACGACCGAGACCTGCACAACCGATACGACCGAGACAATCCGCGGCCCCACCTCCCCCGTCGTGTCCTCGCTGCCCAAGCCCATGACTCGCTCTGGCTCGGGCAGCAAGCCCCGCCCACCTCCCCTTTGCCCCACGTTCTTTGCTCCTCCTCCGCTCAATTCGGACGGCACTCTTCTGGTCGTTGGCTCCCAGCACTACAGCGAGACGCTGGAGCAGGTATCGTCGTCGCTCGGAACCGCGTTCAAGCTCTCCGCCGACGGCCTGCACATCCAAGCACCAGCCAACGACCTCTTTCTCATTTTCGACCACATCAAGATGATGCGCTCGATTCTCGGGGACATGCACCGTCCTTCCACACGCTCGTTGCATACTCCTGGTTCGCCACACCCTCCTCCTCCTCCCCCTCCAGCTCCTCCTCTCTCGCCGTCGTTCCACAAGCCTCCCTCCCTGCGTTCTCCTGTTCTCGCCTCGCCCAAACTTGGCCCCGACTCTCCCCCGCCTACCCGCGCCGCCATCTCACCGGACACACTTGCAAAGGCTGCCGCAGCGCGGTACAGCCAGAAGCCATCCCTCATCCTCGACGTCGTCAAGTACTGTCACCCGGTGGCTGGGTCCACTCTGGCCTGAGACACGATCATTTCCTCCGCCCTCAGTGCTCCACTACTCGACCTCATCGTCTCAACCACCGTGCAGCCGAGTGCCCAAAACATTCTGTCATGTCGGGACGGCGCTAGACGGCTGGGAGGGGCGCACGTGGCGATCAATGGATACGAGACGATCTTCCAGCTTGCCGTCCTCACCGGTTATGACGCCGTCTGCCGGCGGGTACCTGACCTCGCGATTTTGGGATGCCTGAACCGCACAACTGGTAACAACTGGGAAGCTCAGACAACCCCTTGCTTTTATCGTTGATTTATCGTTGTTCCGCTGGGCTATTACTGAAGCTGTAGATTAGCGAAGAGGGATGACAGCGCGGCTCTGCTTGTCGTGGTTGCGACAACCGCGTTCAAGCGAGGGAGGGGAGGAAGGCCACGCGTTGACGCGTCCTGCCCCTCGCTCAGTGACAATATTCAAAGCTGGCAGTGGATAATGGCCGCAGTCACGCTTGTGGCCACCTTCGAGTTGTCCTGTCTGGAAGGTGGGCTGTCGAGGCACATGTACAGTGCGCTTGGAACCACCTCTGTCTCGTCGACGGAACTAGGGGGACAAGTGTGTCCTAGAGGAAGAAGCAAATCAGCCAGAGGACGAGGCCAGGTTAGACGGCGGACAACCCGCCAGGAGCTGTCATCAGCTTGAAGTGCCATCAAGGCATCATCCACCTGGCAGGTGCAGGTCCGCTGACAGGATCAAGGGCATCCCACGCGTGCCACACGGCCATAGGGCCATGCGCGGCGCTCCCACCACTGCAATAAGCTCCAGCACCTCTCCCAGCATTCCCCACGCCACCAGGGCCCCGCAAAACGAGAGGATGAGGAGCCATCAGGCAGGAGCCTGATGGCCCTTCCAGTCTGCTCGCCGCCTCCCCTAGCGAGCCTCGTTCAACCGCGCTCTCGCCACTGCCACTTGCACGGCCACACAGGATCGGCGGTTTGGCGGAGCGGCGGCGGTGGCTTCAGCTACCCAGCGTCCGCGGCCCGGCTCTGTTTGCCAAAGTTGTGCCTTGGGTCGGTACATGGCAGCTCCGTAGCGTGGAATCCGGCATTCCGGCACACCGTACGGCGTGGCGTCCGTGCCCAGGGTCCGCCAGCCGCACTGCACAACCACTTGCAGATTGGAAAACGGCACGGGTGTACGGCTGCCTTGCGGTGGGCTGTTGGCTGTTGCTTGCCGGGCAAGCTGCCGCCAACTCCACCTCCACACGGCGGGCGACGTGATGGCAGCCGAGGCCCGGCACGAACGCCCGCCGTTGCTCCGAATCACTGGCGCTCGGTGGCTCGGTGGACGCTCGCGCCATGCGGGGCAGAGGAGATAACAGATAAGCGATAAGCGATAGCCGATCAGTGTCCAGTCTCCAGGGTTGTGGTCGTCGGCTCGGGGCCGATTCTCGCAAGCTTGGTGGGCCGCTGTCCGCTATCCGCACCCGCTGCGCTGCATGCCGAGGAGCGGACGCTCGTTCCCCCACCTTGCTGGGGACGCGAGAAGCCCATGAGCGGGTTCTTGGATCTGGCCGCCTGGATGGGGTTGGAAATACCACCAGGCCAAACTCAGCGCACGGTCCTGACCGCCCAGTGCGTCCAGCAGCGTCCTCAGTGTCTGTGCAAGGTGGCGAATAATCACAGCTGCTGGTGGCGAGGAAGCACGGTTGCTGGTAGCAAAGCACCATGGCTGCTATCTCTGCTCCGGGACCAGACATGTGAAGGTGGCAGGCAACTGCTTGCCACGGAGGCGATCCATACATACGTACAAAACTGATACACAGCTGGACGAGCACGCCTTCCCTCTCCGATTGCCCCTTGCTTCTTGTTCTGCTTCTCCTGCATCTGCTTCTTCTCTGTCCTCGGTGGCTCGTGGGCATACGCGACCAGCAGGGTCCTGTCTATCGGTGTCTCCGCATTGACGCGAGCGGGGCTTTTCGGAGACACTGAACGGTTTACGCGAGCTCCATGTAGCGGCGCACTGGCAGTCAGCTCGGCAATGTACAGCAACCCAGCTGAGACACTCACTCTCCCAGTCAGTGACCGCGCGGCGGTTGAGCTCTAGCTCGTGCTCGCGGGTTCCGCCGTAGTGGTCGACGAAAAAGTCGCCAAAGACCTTGCGGGCGATCGAATCCTTGCGCATAAAGGTGTAGGTGGCGGTCTCGAGCGAGATGGGGAGCTTGACGAGCGTCGCGCGGGTGACGCCCGGCGAGCCGATGGGACCGTACGGGAGGGCGGTCTTGTTGGCGATGCCGCGGAGACCGAGACCGTAGATGGCTGCCATAGCGTAGTGGGTGTTCATGTCCGCACCGGGAATGCGCACCTCGAAGCGGGTGGCAGCCGCCTTGACTCCAGGAGCCGAGATGATGCGGATCGACGCGGCACGAGAGTCGTAGCCGTACGACGCGGTGTCGGGGGCCCAGTATTGCTGAGGGTTAGCGTGTCCCTCGGACTAACTCACCTCTCCGCCAAGGAGACGCTTGTACGAGTTGATGGTGGGGCACATCATCGGGATGACTGGCATTAGCGTTATTTAACGCAGTCTCGCTCACCATCAGGAAGGCCTTCGAGGAGACCTCCGAGGAACCACTCGGCCTCTTGCGAGATGTATGCGACGTCCTTGAACTTGGCATCCTTGCGACCGCCGCTCTTCATCTCCTCCTCGGTCGGAGCAAAGATGTTGCGGCCCTTGGCGTCGCGGAGCGAAACGTGGATGTGACCGGAGCAGCCAGACATCTGCCGGTCAGTGAGCGGTAAAGGCATAGTAACGCACGTTCTCCCAGGGCTTGGCCATAAAGGTGGGCATGACGTTGTACTTGATGCCCATGCTCTTGGCGACGAGCTTGAAGAGGGCGGCGTTGTCGGCCATGCGGAGGACGTCGGTGTACGCGAGGGCAGTCTCGAACACGCCGGGACCAGTTTCGGTGTCTGTCGAGTCAGCATGCGTCCATGAGTCTGTACCCACGGTGTCCCTCAATCTCAACGCCAAACTTGGCCGACTCGGTGTAGAGCGAGTAGAAGTAGTCCTTGTTGTTGGTTGTGCGGAGGAGCGAGTAGCCGTGGTCTGGGGTCAGCATGTAATTTACTTTTGCACTCACTTCCAGGTGTCAAGGGCTTGAGGTTGATGTAGCCCTTCTCCTCCACAGATTCGGCCGTCTCGGCGTACTGAAAGTACTGCCTGTCAGCTGCGGTCTTGCTACTCACTCACCTCAAACTCGGCGCCGCTCATGCAGTCCCATCCCTTGGCCTTGGCTTCGGCGGCAATGACCTCGAGAAGACTGCGGGGGTCGACCGGGACCCACTTCTTGGTGTCCTGGTCAGCGAAGCGGAGGAGGAAGAAGGGAACATCGTCCTCCCAGGGGATACGGCGGTAGGTCGAGAGATCGACGTGAGCGAGGAGGTCGCGGTAGCCGTTGGCCTTGTTGGACACGAGGCCCTCGTTCGGGTACGTGAGGTCGTGCACTGAGGGTTAGATAACGAATCTGCCAGGGTCATGGGATCAAGCGACTCAAGGGCGGCGGCTCTGCTGACGCAGGGGAGCCCAAAGATAGACGTGTACAGGGCTGCTGCCCAATCGGTCACTCGTGTGGGCATGGTTGCGAGTCAACAAGCCCACGGATAGAAGCTGCACGCAGCGCGAGCCACTCGTCCTGGCTTCTTTGGATTCCCTCGGCCTTGCCATACGCCTTGTCTCGTCCTTGTCGTTCGACTGGAGGCTGGAAGACATTGTCCAACACCTGATCGCTCAACACTCCTCGACACGTACTGTCCCTGCGTTCCGTCAGCTTCTGGTAGCCTTCATGGCCGTTCTCCCGATACCCACCATCCATACACGACGCCGCAGAATCCAAAATTGGTCTCGGCGGCGGAGAGGAACTTGTCCTTGCTCATGATCTTGCCGCGGAGGACACCATCGACGTCGATGCCTAGGGGGTCAGTGCCGGCGGTGAGGGGGGTCGGATTTGGCCGAGAGGCACAGTGGTCACGTACCTGCGACCTTGACCATTGTGTCATCCTTGAGGAGCTTCTCGAGCTCGTCCATGGACTTGGGAGCGTTCGGAGTAGGGGAGGGCGGCATTGTGGATAGTGGATGGATGGACGAGGTGGGTGGAGAAAGAAAGAACAAGGGGTGGTGGATGTACGCCTTGATAAGGTGTGGCAGGTGGCAGGCAGGCAGGTAGTTTGTGGATCGGTGAGGTCAGATGACACGCCTGGAAGCGAGGAGAGGGTGCAAATACAGACAGTGGTGGTGACCGCGCGCGCAACCGATCCCGATTCCATTTCTGGGCATTGACACCGGATACGCGGCTGCCTGTCGGTCCAAGTTGATACCGCGTCATCGTATTTACCCATTGGAAATCCGGGGTCCCCACCTCGCCTGAATAACTCTCCCACGGTCACCACTGATAGACCACCACAAAGTCGCGTCAACCTTACCTGGACGCGTTCTTCGCCGCCGCCGGACGAAGGAACATTCCTTTCCAGTAGCTTGGCGCTTAACCATATCAGGGTCTCCCGTTCCAGCTCTTCGCTTCTTCTCTTCCTCACCATCTCCTCGACAATGCCGCCCAAGAACATCACCTCTTACTTCAAGCCCGCCGCCGCCGCCGCCGCTCCCGCCGCCGCAACCCGCAAGCGCGCGTCCGACTCGGCTCCAACCCGCCAGCCCCTAGCAGATGTCGCAGACCCCGCAGCCGCCACCGCGCCGCCCGCAAAGAAGACCAAGACCGCCCCTCCCAAGACAGCACCAAAGGCAACAAAAGGCAAGGGCCCTCAGACGAGTATGTGCTATGTGACTCGCACTGCAGCTCACGTTGTCAGGCGCAACGCAGTCTCCCACAATCAAGCTCCCAAAGGCTACCACCCGCGCCGAGCTCCGCGCGTCTCTCGAGCAGCACCCGGACGTCCTTTCGCTTCTTGAGCTGGAGCTCGACACGCTCGGGGAGGACTGGCTTCTTGCTCTTCAGGACGAGTTCACCAAGCCCTACTTCTTGGACGTGAGTGAGGTATTCGACGACCGAGACTGACGACAGCTCAAGAAGCACCTGAAAGCCGAGACCGATAAGAAGGCCCAGGTCTTCCCTCCTGGTGAGCTATCCTGACTCTCGCTTCAGCTAACAGACAGCCGAGGACATCTATTCGTGGTCGCGATTCCGCGCTCTCAAGGATGTGCGCGTTATCATCGTCGGTGAGCTTATTCCTCTGTCTGCTCTACCTCCCCCGCTGGCTTCCCTGCCTTCCTGCCACCTCCCTTCGCTGCCTCTTTCACCGTTCGCAGCTAACAACGCAGGACAGGACCCCTACCACGTACGTTCCTCTGCTCTCTGGTGAACTCCCACTGACCGCGGACAGGACGACGGACAAGCCCATGTGAGTAGCAGGCAAGAACGTGGTAGGGCTCGGTGCTAACCCCCAGGGCCTCGCCTTCAGTGTTCGCAAGGGCGTGAAGATTCCGCCGTCACTCAGGAATATCTACAAGGAGCTCGCGGCAGAGTATCCGTCGTTTGTCATTCCCACCCATGGGTAAGTGCTTCCAGCGTGCTATCTTCAGGCCATTCGAACAACGATCTTGCTACTGACGTTCCAGTGACTTGACCGAGTGGGCAGAGCACGGCGTCCTGCTCCTTAACACCGCACTTACCGTTCGTGCGCACTCTGTGAGTTAGCTCCGCCTTGCGAAACCTCCCGCAACTCGTCAGCCGCTAACAGTCTACAGGCTGGCTCGCACTCCGCCTTTGGCTGGGACCTCTTCACCGGTGCCGCTCTCCGTGCCGTCACCGAACACATGGCCGGCTCGACCACCAAGAGTGGCGTCAACGGCCTCGTCCTCATGGCGTGGGGTGCGCACGCGCAGAAGATGATCGCGACACTTGATACGGTGAGTTTCAGCTAAACACCCGGATGTAGTCGAAGCTGACCTTCCCAGAAGCGCCACCTTGTCCTCAAGTCCGGCCACCCGTCGCCCCTCTCTGTTCGTTTCTTCACTGGCAACGACCACTTCAAGAAGGCCAACGAGTGGCTCCTTGAGCGCTATGGCAAGGGAGGTGCCATTGACTGGAAGAGCTTTGGTGCCAAGTGAGGGCTGAGTGGCAGTTCTCCGACCAGCCCGTTCGTGGATGCGTGGGTGCGCTCGCCTACCTTGAACCATCGAACCATCGAACCTTCGTTCTCGAGGCGGCCTTTCCCCTCCCACCACGCTTCAGGCTCCGTGTTGACATCCCCGCTATCCCTAGGTTTGTATAATGTCTGTTTTCCTCTATTCTGGTCTGTCACACTCTTGATCCCCCGCTCTCGATGTAGTCGTCTGCTCTAGTCATCTGCTCCTGCTCCGGCCCTTCCGCTCCGCCGGGATCCTCTGTTTAGCGTTGCCGTCTGCCGTCTGCCGTCTGTCGGCTGCCCTCACTGATTGCTGACGTTCCCTCCCAGAGCTAACGCAAAAAGAGGACACTCGGGGAATCCGAATACCACTGACCACTGACAGGATCGAACTGCCGACCTCCGCATGGACTGACACGCACCCAGGAGATAATTCCAGGTGACTGCGTATTAGTACGATGCTCTAACCAGCTGAGCTAAGCGGCCGAGGATACAAGCTGCTTCTCGGGACCATCGGCGGTAGCTTCCAGTTGTGTTGCCGACTGCGCCGTGTGTCAAAGTGCGAAGAGGAAAGGAGCTGCGGAGGGACCGGGGCCGGGCCATGGCCTTTCGGTCCCGTGGGTGTCAAATGTGCTGGGAACTCGTTGACTCGATGGTCCGAGCTGTCCTCTGCGTTGAGAGTTGTTCAGGGCGTGCACTGGGTTGCGTATGGGAGCACCTCTACCCCTCGGCGGTGTTCACTATGGCCAGGAGCCTAGAACATGTGCTGCGTTTCCGTCGATCCGCAAGCCCTGTGAGCAGTACGGGGGCACGATGAAATAACATGATTGTCCCGACGAGGTTCAAGTCCAGATGAGAGGGCGGGGACGGAGGCGTGTCGAATCATACTTGTGCGTCCAGTCTGTACGCGGCGGTCCGCCACATTCCACTCCTTCTGAGACTGTTGAACCGGGCAAATACATGATGTGGATTGGACCGACATATTCGACCCAACCGGCCTCGCGGTTTGCGTGGGTTGGAGAGGTGAAGGGGATACGTGCAACGGTACACCGTCGATAGATTCGGCACAAACTGCCAACTGGTTTGTGTGAGTTCTGTCCGGGTACACCTTTCAACCACCCCTCCTGCCTTCTCGCCCACGGGCCATCCCTCCCAATCGACACAGTCAATACCCCCCCCCCCCCCCCCCCCCCCCCCGTGACAAGGCGCGGGTGCGCAGATCTGTGCGGCCGGCTCGCGAAGCGACAAGACAAGCGAGCTGGCAGTGCGAGAACAGAACTGGGCGGCGTGCGGCGTTCGCGGCGAGCGACACACGACAAACAACCACATGACCGGAGCGCTGACAGCCATTAATCGCATCTCATCTCCCCCACTCTTGCCCCGCGTGATCAGATCCCAGCCAGCGCGCGACCAGCACGCACTAGCGGTGCACACCAGCGCTGATATGTGCAGCGGTCGCAGAGTCGGCTTCGTTGTTGTTGGAGGTCCGGACTGCGGCCGCCACATGGCTGTGGCGATCCCCTAGTGCGCGCTGCGTCGCAAACAAAATACGGCTCGTGGCCGATTAACGTCCAAACGTGCAGAAAACGCTACGGGAGCTATTCGCCGGTCCGGCGACACTCACAGCGGCAGGCCCTCCCGCGCTCTTGCGGATAGTGCCACTACCCCTCACGTTGGGATCTCGCGTTAGCGGTCCGTCTCGTGGCCGCAAGTGGCACCCCCTGCCAGTGCTGTGCCGCAGCGGAAGTTGTGGGGCACGATACCCACGCTGCTGCTGCTGCGTGCCCGTGATTGGCCGTCCGCTGTCGCGTCGCCGAGTACTGTACCACTATCTGATATCATCTTGGATTGCATTTCATCAATCTAATTCACCACCACCACCCCCGGGTACGTACGGTACGGCCCACGCACGACGACAACGCTAGCGACTAGCGGATCGCTTTCCGTCATGGTCTGCCATTTTGCTATTTGGTCCTGCGCCTTTGCATTCCTCGCAGTCCACCGCTCATATCGTGTCCCCGCAAATGGAAGGCCGCCATTCATGGACGCTAGCGCCCAGCTAACGGAATGGCTTGTCGGAACAGTGGGAAACAGCGGCATTCGTTCTACGTTGCGCGCCACAAGGCCAGAGTCCAGAAGGTGTGCAGGGTGGGAGAGAGCCACGCGCCGGACGGCGACCGGGCAGCCCGGGTGATGTGATGTGACCTGTGCGCCCGAGTCCTGACTTGTTCGTGGGAATCGTAGTTCCCCGGATATCACTGGGCGATATCCTCGCCGAGCGCAGAGGAGAAGAGAAACGTGCGATCCGCGCACGAGCGCCCGTGCCGCTCATCTCATTTTTCGCCTTTTGCATTCACCTTTTTCTATCCACATGACATGCCCCCCCCCCCAGTTGGTGTCATTTCACCTTTTTATTTCTTTCTTTTTCTGGCCGTTTTATCAAGCGTGCTCGTTCAATCAGAAACGAGCTCGCCCGCTCGGACGCTGTCTCTAGCGCCCCGTCCATACACTATCCCCGGAACATTCCCCAACGGACTGGCGCTACGACTTATCTCTCGGCGCTAAACCCGCGGGGGGCGGTGCGGAATGTTGTGCGACGCTGCGTCGCCGCTTATTCCGCAGGCCGGTAACGCAATGATCATCCTGCTCCAAGTAGTGTGCTTTGTGGAAGAAATGTGGAGAGCGGTGTGGTGTGCCACATGCCGTGCGGCCGTTGACGCGAGGGGAGGTTCAAATGCCACCCCACCAGTCGTGTGAGGACGAACATGGGAGAAGAGCGCGCGTTCATGAGCGTGCTGCAGACGGGCGCCCGACCCTGGCGCGTACCGGCACCTGTCCTTGTCCCCCTGGCGGCGGGAACCGCCCATCCCGCGCAACCCCGGGGTCCTGCATTCTGCGGCAACGGGGATCACCGAGATGCAGCCCCCAAGGCGATGCACTTGCATTGCCCACGGGAGTGTGGGAATTGCCTGGTGGCTAGGTGTGCGGGTTCTTCCCCTCGCTACTGCTCTGGAAGAGACATTCATCTCACATCCTCGGTCTGAATAGCTCACTGCTTCTGACCACGGCCGGAGCGGTCAACTGCAGCAGCTCGCCCGAGGCTGGACCGAGACGGCCAGCTGGAGGGACCCCTTGCCTGCGCCGTCTTTCATCTGTGGCACCCCCGTCTGCTCCACCACAGCTCCCAGGCTTGCCCTGATGAGAAAAGAAAAAAAAAAAGCAAAGTGCTCGCACTCGAGTGCTCTATCGCCAGCAAGTTTCGATCCTGCGATCTCCAGGTTTCCATATGAGCCTGGCGCCTTTCCACTAGGCCATAGCGATGCTCTGCGCACTGCGCAGAGGTAACTGCCACGCTTACTGTCCAGGCCTCTGTGCACTGCTACGATCACAGCCCACTCTCGCGTCGCGCGCCGACGAGAACTCGGCGCACGTCTCATCGCGTTTCGTCCCCCCTGCCCGCCTGCTGCGGCGCGGAGCAGCCGTCGGCGCACTCGGGGGAGCTCTGGGAGGACTGAAAGCAGCGGCGATTTAGCTCAGTTGGTTAGAGCGTATGCTGAACAGGCGAACAAAGACTCTTTCGCATAAGGTCGGCGGTTCGACCCCGCCAAACGTCATTAGCTAGCTTGGACAGTCTCTAGCTAGTACTTCTTTTGCTTTTTGCTCGAGCTTCTGCACGGTGGACTAGAAGCTGGCGTGGTCTAGATCGTGTAACGGACTGTTCTCGCGCGGGTTGGCTGATATCGGGCCACACGAGCGGCGGCGCACTTTGCTCGGGAGGGACATCGCTGCTCTGGCTGACTCCTCGGCATGCACTATCGATGCTGTTGTCGACACTGGAAAGCAACAAGGGTGGTCTCCATGCCATACCGCCACAATACGGTAGCTGCAACATGTGTGTGGCTGATGAACAGTATTCTACACGGTCCTGGCGAGTGAGTGCCGGTTCACGAGATGCCACTTCACCTCTGCTCCACCCTCTTACGCAATGCCTCGGCGGAGTCTAGGACCGCTGCCGCCTCCGCTGAATGTCATGCAAAGGATGGGTGCATAACGGAACAGATGAAAGAGTAACGGCAGGCATCAGGACATTGCAGGACGTGACGTTCCGTCAGTCCGCGCATCCTGAACTTGACACTTGGCGTCCGTACAACAAAAGCAACGGACACACAGCCGCAGATACGGCATGATGTTGGACCTGTCAGCAGTGCGGGCATCCATCATCAGCTACAGCGCACAAGGTGCAAGACGCAGGATTCAGGTTGCAAGCTGCGAGCAACACGATCTGTAGGACTCTGGGAGCCGAGCCGCGTAGTATCCGAGACATCTCATCCCCGCCATGTCCGTGTTCATTCCCAGTGCGTTGCGCCTCAATCATCATCCGCAACCGCCTGCGGTTCCTGCTGCGCAGGTAGATTGCCGACGTTTGGGGGGTTGGCAGTCTGAGGCGGGATATGGGGGGCTGCGAGCGTAATTCCCGGGGCCTGATCGTCACTCGCGGCGCGCGTCGCGGGAGGGTCCTTCTTCCAGTACCAGACCGGCCCGTTCGGTGAGCCCTCGGACCTGCCTGCGTCGGTCCAGATCTGTTGGTGAGCAAATATCCTAACGCGTCATGCTGAAGACTCACGCCGAAGAAGCCACGGCGGCTCTGGCGGCCACACACCTGCACGCCCTCGAGCCGCCAGCGGTCGTCGCCCGTGTAGCGGATGACCATTGTCCAGCGGACCTCGGGGGGATCGTCGGCAGTGAGGCGCACGACGCCGCGGACGAAGCTGGGGGGGCCACCAGCGATGATGCTCTGGCGCTGTTGGCTGCGGCCGTGAAAGTAGACTGGCGGGAGGACAGATGACAGCGACGATGTGGGTAACGGCGTGTCAAGACTCGGGAGCGTGATGGGCTGACCCTCGAGTTCCGAGTAGGCCGCAGACGCCGCCTCGGGGTCGTGGGACGCGACGAGGTGCAGCTCCATCAGATCGCCCACGGCTTCGAGGTACCTGCTTAAATCAAGGCCCCGGCGGTTGAAGCTTCGATCGAGCCCGTTGAGGTAAAGCCAGTCAGAATAGCTGGGGACGTCAGCATGCTTTGCGGATAACGGGTCGGCGATCCCGAAATTGAGCTGAACATCAAAGAGGAGAGCGTCTCGTTTGTTGTGATCCATCTGGCAGGACAGGAACGAGGGACCGGTTGCCATGAGTGCCGGCCGCTACCGAGATGGAAAGGGTGTGGCTTGATCAGAGCAGTCGCCTGTCGCCCAGAACAGTCGTACAGACGGTACCTGCTTGCTTGCGCGGACACTGAACTCACTCGAGGAATGAATACGAGCCAAACCACTGGCCCGTCACGCCGGCCCAGTCCCACACTTCGTCTTCTGCGAGGTCTTTTGGGCGAGTGAGGTCGCCGAATCCGAGGCCGCGCACCGCTTCGATACCATTCGACATGGGAGCGAGGGCCGGTCGCCACGCTTCCTCGCCGAGGGCAAGGACATCGATGGCGTTGAGCACTGGAGTTAGTGGCGCGCCTGCCGGACATAGAGCTGGGTCTCTCGCTGCTCTGACCGCCGTTTCCAATACTCACTCATGACGGTGCCAACGGCGTTCATCAGATGCCAGTCGACGGTGCCGTTGGGGTTGAACGGCCCATAGTCATTGTCCTCGCGGTAGTGCCGGGAGCCGTAGACAAGCTCGCGGAGGTATCCTCGATGGCGGCGGTGCTTCTCGACGTCGGGATCCAGCTCAGCGGGGACGAGGACGTGCAGTCGTGCAAGTGTCGGGTTGCCCGTCACCCTGTTGGCCGGGCTTCGGAGTGGGATGGCAAGGGCCGGAGGGAGGGGGTGGGCGTGTGGCGGAACATATTCGTCTGACGTTGCTGCTGTACCGGAGCGGGTACGGCCGGCGACAGGGCCGTTGCTACTGCTCGTAGCAGACCCAGGCTTTACTGTCGTTGTCAAGAGCTCGAGGTAGAGCCTGTTGAAGGCTTCAGAACGTAGTGCGCGGTTCAGCAGCGGCCCGTTCCGTGTTGGCGGCGCAGCGAAGAAGGACTGTGGTCCAGTATCTTCTGTCGCGGGGTCTCGTGCTGGGAGATCGAGATACAGATCCAGGAGCGCTTTGCAGATGCGGTCAAGGTGGGGGGCCTGTTGTGAGCGGTTGGCCCAAGGCAGAAGGCAGCTAAGCGAAGGGCATCGGAGAGGCACCCCGAGGGTGATGGGACAGCCTCGGTGGCCCCAGTGACGAAGGCACCTGGGACCGTGGGACCATATGGCACTCGCGTCTCATCGTTACAGAAGCACCGCTGAGGCCGAAGAGTAACGCAAGGTCAGAATCCCAAGGCCAGCCAAGGACGGCCGTTCCGGCACCCATCCTCCCCAGCTCTGCAGCTGCAGTGGAAATGAGCACGATGCGCCACGCCCAGATGCCACGCTGGGGCCACAGACCACGTTGGATCGCGCCTGAGCGCTGAACCTGAGGTCGAGTCGGCGCGGCCAATCTTGTTCTCGTCTTCTCCTTTATCCTTCCTAGCACACCCCCCTCCCCCTGCTAGCCATCTCATACTCACAAGCCTGCGCGCAACCTCGTCCTGTGGGGGATCCGGTTCTGTGCCTCCTTCCCACTGGCTGATTAGGAACGGCAATGCGTTGTAGACTGTCGATGCCGACGGCTGCCACTCGCCCGCTTCCCCGGTGGCGGCATCGGTACTCGACAGCTTGCTCCCAAACACGCGCTCGAGGAAGGCGCGGTCCTGCACGCGCTCGCGCCACGCGACTGCCGCCGACAGCTTGTGCCCTCCGCCCGCGAGCCGCGGGTCGTCGTACCGGTGCAGTAAAACGTTACGCCAGAGTGCTGTGTCGGGGTTCTGATATCAGCTCGCAAACTTGACAAGGAGGTGGACATTGTTGGTGCGAGGAAAAAAGTCTCCGACAAGAGCTCCAGAGGCACGCAGGAAGCACGCCAGGGTACGCGTGGGAAGAACCGATAACAGCCAGTGTGCACCGCGCACAGCCGTGTGACGCAAAGTCAAGCGAAGCAAACATCGGCGTCGCGAGGTCAAGAACCACCGGCACACCCGCCGTCGCGCACTGCGTTCCGCGTCCCGCAGCCTATCCCTCGGTCGACCCCTGCTCGCCTCGACGTCTGACGCTGGGGGTTTCCCCGGGTCGGGGCTCCACATTGTACCGGTGTTTACCTCCCGGCCTCGATCCAGAGCTGGGGTCCTTATCGAAGCAGCGACCGACGGCGAGTCCGCACACGGCGAGGGCGGACCCTGATCAGCGACGCCTCGCTCCGGCGGACCCCAGCCGCTGCTGCCCGTGCCCATGCTCGCGCGCCCCAGAACACGGCGAACCCACCTTGTAAACGAAATCGTGCAAGTCGCGACATACGGCCGCGACGGTCGCGAGGTCCGTTGGGTCCGCGATGCCCAGCTGCGTGAGGACCTTGTGCAGGAGCTGCTGTCAGTGTCGCGTCCTTGCCTCGGAGCCCCTCCATCACTCCGCCGTGTGCCGAGTCCCTCCCGCTCCGTCAGTCAATCACGCCGATTGTGATTCGGCCGGGTATACATGCGTGCTGGGCCGGGCGGACGCTGGAGCTGGAGGGCGGTAGGGCGACTGGGGCTCACCTCGGCTGGCAGTCTGAGCAGATCGCTGTCGGCCTGGGGGCTCGCGGGGAGCATCGCGTTCGCATTGACCGGTCCAGAAACGTGTGGTGTCGGTTTCAGCGTGAAGGATGCCAGCGGCCGGCGAAAGCACGTCGACGGCGGGGTCCAGGGGAACAGGATGGATGCGGGGGGGTCGAGCGAGTCGGCGGGGGTAGCGGCAGGGGAGGAGGGTGTTGGAGTGGGGACGGCAGATAACATCGGGACATCGGTGGGTGGCGACGAGCGCATGTGGACGTCGTCCGTGGCCGGCGTTTCGAGCATGACGGTGGGCGACTGGACTGGGGACGGTAGAGGACGGAGAGATGCGGCGGAGTGAGAGATGTGAGGTGGGCAGTGTGTGAGAGAGAGCGAGTGTAAGCAAAGCAGAGAGTTTGAGATGGAGAGTAACGCTACAGTCGAGAGTCAAGATCTCTCTGTCTCTCGGCTGTCGTCTCTAGGCCGAATCTGGAACAGCTGGAACAAGGCCCGATAAAGTGGAGTGCCTACAATCAGCCGGCCCGGCGTCATTGCTACCTCAGTGGCGAATCACAACAGAGTGGCAACAACCTGCATCTCGTGACATCATGAAACATTGAGCATTCCACCCTTCTGCTTTGCATTCTGCACGCTTAAACAAGCACGAGTCCTGCTCACTTCACACATCCACTTCAACCTTGTCCTCGGCCTCGGCCCCACCCTCACCGTCGGGCTTCCAGAACCAGCACGGGTACACCTCCGGCACGGCGAGGGGGGGCACGAGCTTGAGTGGTTCGGTGGCGTTCATGCGCGCGACGAGGTCGGCGGGCATCGTCCAGGGCCCGGGCGCCTTCTGGGCATGGTCAGGGAACGCAACCTGCAGCTGTCAGTGTCCGCTCGCCAATCAAGATAACAGAGTAGCTAAACTCACACCCATGGCGCCGCGGCCCGACCCGCAGCCGCCCACCTGGATGCCCTCGAAGCAGAGCTCGTCGGCGCACGTTGCCGTGTTGCGGAAGATGACCTTGTAGCGGAGCTCGGACGGCTCGTTGCGCGTCAGCCGCACCACGCCCCGGAGGTAGTAGCGCGCTTGTGACACCGCAGGCTCCGTCACGCCGTGAAAGTACAGCGGGGGCAGTGCGTCGCTCCACGAAAGCCCGGTCGAGAGGGATGAGACGGCAGACTCGTCATTGTCGCCGTCCTTGTCCAGGTCGGAGCGTGGCCGGGGGTACAGGTGCAGCGCGGTGGTGAGATCCACAGGAGTGCACGGGATCAGGCACGCGCGGCCGAGGAGTGCGAGGCGCGGCGTGTGCGGCGTGTCCTGCGCGGCGGGATACTGCACGATCGCAATCTGCCAGTCGCCGTAGATGAACGCCCAGTCCCAGTCTGGCGCCCGGGGGTGTAGTACGCTGCGGGGCGGAGACGGAAGGAGTGCACTGAGGATGCCGCCAAAGCTGTCGCCAGCTTCAATGGCGCGACGGGCCAGCGGCACTGCGGTTAGCTTCAGAGTCCTGTGTAGAAGCTGACTCACCCAGCACCCGAACGTTCAACCACACATCATACCACGCGACGGTGCCGTCAAGGTTGATCTGCGGGACAGGGAGGAGGACCTCACAGTGCTTGAGGCGGGGCAAGGGCTGGGGGACAGACATCATGTGCAGGCTCTGGAGGTACGAGAGCAGCTCGAGCGTGTGCGCAAACTCCTGCGGCGGTTGGAGACTGTACATGATCCGGCACATTTCTTCAAACGGCTTGCACGCCACAAGCAACTCGATGTGGTCGTACACCTCGGGACAGTGCTCGCGGGACGCCTCGCGATACAGGCGGACAAGCGTTCTGCACACAAAGTCAATCTCAGCAAGGTGGTGTTGTCGGCAGGCGTGGTACTGGTCGAGAGTGTCTGCGAAACGGTGAGTCTTGCCGCAGCTTTCAAACTCGAGCGTCTTAGTCGAGGCTGAGAGCGTGTTGGGGTTCTTATTGTCAGCTCGAGTCGTGTACCCCTTAGCTCACAGTCTGATGCCAGAGACGCCTGGCCGCGCGGATGCTGAGTGCCATTTCGTGCTCGTGGATGTGGTTGTATTTGCGCAGCTTGCCCTTCTTGTCCAGGCAGCGGTTTGGTGTGTGTATGGCCGAGGCGGGAATGCCCATGTCAGAGCATGCGAGGAGGTGGTTCCGCCACACTGACGACGGGGTGTCCGCCTCCCAGGTGCGCTCAAACACGGCCTTGATGCTAATCATCTGAGAGTTAGAACGTTCAACGTGCAGAGAGGGCAGAACGTACAGCAAAGTGGTACGACCAGCCACTGCTGGCGGGGAAGAGGCCGACAAAGGTCTCGATCGCGTCGATGGGGACGTGGCGGAAGATCTTGATCAGTATCTGGTGTCAGTTCCCCACGCGCAACTCGACTCACCTCGGCGGGTAGGTCATAGAAGCCGCGCCTGGCGGGGACGGTCGGAGAGGGCTGGGCGGTAACGGGTGAGGGAACATCGGCTGGCAAGCATCGCGCCGGGTTCATCCAGTGTGAGGTAGTCGGCGTGTCAGGTGTGTACGGTACAGACGACGGCCGCGGGGCAGAGTAGTGGTAGTCGCCCCGCGGCAAAGGGGGTGGGTCGAGAGGGGAGAGGGGAAGGAGGTAGCTCTGGAGGGCGTCGGAGGGTTGCTGCGAGGGAGGGAGAGGCGAAAACGGGCCATCGCTCCCGTGGGCATCGTCCTCGACCTCGTGGATCGTGGAAATCGTCAGGCCGTGGGGCCGAGTGATCAGCTCGTGTGTGATCGCGCTCAACGTCGCCCATGATGTCCGGGACGGGTCTTCCTGCTCGTAGCTGTAGCGTTTCCCATCATACCAATAGTCGTTGCCGTACTCTGATTGTCTCGGGACCGAGTGGCAGTTGGACGGCTGCGAATACACCGAGTCGAGGCTGAGGAACGTGCCGCTGGAGCGCGCGCGGCGGTGGTCCTTGCGGGGGGAGAGCGACTCGGGGCGGGCCATGGAAACTTCCGACCAGATCGTAGTGTCCAGGAGCGGCGACGAGAGCGGCGGCGCCGAGAGCGGCACCGGAGAAAGCAAGCTGGGGGACAGCGGTGAGGAACGCCCGGCGTCGGAAAAGGACCGGCTCCGGCGCGCTTCGCTTGGGGGCCGTTGCCTCCATGACGTGAAAGACAGGTACGGGTCCCATGGCAGAGTGGGTATCGCGTGCCATGAGGCGCCTTGGCGGCGAAAGTCTGGAGCATCGTCAAAGTCGGGCGCAACTTCAAGCGGGTCGACTAGCGATTCGCGCAGTTTGGGAGCTGCCCACCTGCCGGAGTCCCGGGTGGGCTCGAACGGGTCAGAGAAAGTTACCAGTGGCTCGGGACCCAACTCTGGGTTCGACTTGGGTACGGCCAGCTGGACGGTCGTGGTCGGCGGTGACGGAAACTGGGAGACGATCCTGAATCCGCTGCCACTCTCTGATCCCTCGGGAGAAGAGTCGCGAGGCAGGAGCTGGCTTTCGGGCTGCGCGTGCTCTCCGTCGTGGTCTGGGGTGGGCTCGCGGAGGTACGCAAGCGACGTCTCGCACTCGTCGTAGCTCCAGCGGTTCTTCTCCGGCGTCGTCAGGAAGGCACCGGGGCCGTCGCCGTCGTGCGGGAACGGATGAGAGAAGCACGACTCGTCAGCCGACTCGTCAGCCGGATCGGCGACGGTCCCATCAGCCACAAACTCCTCAGGTTCATCAGGGCGACCGGCGCTGCCTGAAATAACGCTGTCAATCTCGCCACCCGTGCGGTGGACGTCTGCAATAGTCTTGCGGCGGTCGGACAACAGGGCGTTGGACGTATTGACCGAGAGCGCCTCGGACTCGAGCGCGAGGTTCGCGAGGATGACTGAGGCACGCTTGCGCTCCCGGCCATCCGGTCTCATTGTCCACGATTCCTCCTGCTCGCCTTTGAGCTCTAGTTCCGCATCAGACGTCTCATGGTCGGAGGCATACGGCGTGGCGGGGAGCGACTTGTCGATGGCGGGCATGGGTGGTATCGAGAGCAGTGCATGCTCGTCGTCTTGGCGCTTGGGCTGGAGCGGGGGCTCCGGTACCGATTGACGTGGCGGCAGAGGGTTCACAATCTCGTGCTCCTCATGCCACGAACGGTATCCCTCGGACTTTTCTCGCTTATGCTGGCTCTGCAGCTCCGCGAGGGCTGTCGCCTGCCCCTGTAGCGGCGAAGTGTTCTCGATATTGACCAGTTCCGACATCGGCGGCCTCGGCGGCCGCGACGGGGTCGGGATGCGCGACGGCGGCGGCTGCATGGTCGGCACCATGACGCTCGAGAAGCTGGGCACGCGGGCCATTTCAAGCGCTGGCGGTGGAATTGGCATCGACATGGTCGAGGACGTGGGGGACACTGGGGACGCGGGCTTATCATACGTGCCGAGGGGGGAGCGGACGCGCTCCTTTTCCGACTTTGCGCGGCGGCGACCTTTGCCCGGGAGACGCGGCTCTGGGGGATTTTCCTCGTCTGCGAGCTCCTCCGTTGCGTTATCTGAGCGGATATGGGTGTTGATTGACAAATCCGGCTGCCGCGAGGGCAGCGAGGGGGGCGAGGTAGGGATAGGCAGTCGTGAGCCGTTTGGCGGGGTCGACTTGGTAGGCCGCTGCCGCGGCTGTTGATCGTCCTGGGACTGGGCGGGGGAGCGAGCGGGACTGACTGAGCCGACAGTCTGCGAACGTCTCCTGGGCGAAGGCGAAGAGGGTGACGAGATGGATCGTGAGCGGCTGCCAATGTGCGGCTGCGGGATTTGTAACGGGCCCACGGGGATCGACTTTGCGGCGCGAGGTGCAACTGCGCCGAGCGAGTCCTTGCGGTCTGGATGCGGGATACCGGTGGGACGAGCGCGGGGCATGGGGAAGACCATGGCGGGCGCAGCGCCCTTGGGCAGCTGCAGAGGAAGAGGCTCGTGTGCCGCCGAGAACGGAGGAGGCGACTTGGGGGGTGGCGGCAGCGGGGTTGGCGAGAGCGCAGACGCAGGGACGGGCTCGCCGGCCTTGTACGTCAGATGGCGGTAGTGGTGCGGAACGTCGGTTTGCACGCCTGGTGCGTGTCCCGGTTCGAGCTGGAAGCCGACTGGCATGGGCGACGACTCGGTGGGCGAGTACACCTCCACGCCCCCTCCGAGGTTGCCCTCGCCGTCGACGGAGCAGCCCTTGTCCGCGGAGTTCTTGCGGGAGCCGCGGCGAAACGTCGGCATCGCCATCGACATTGGCAGCGAGACGGAGCGGTTGCGGCCCTTGTCGGCGGTGATGAGGGGGGCGGCGGTGACATTGCGCCTGGTGGAGAAGGAGGCCAGGGGGCGGGGAAGGCGCGATGAGTTTGAGTACGAGTTTGGGGGGCCGGCGTGGGTGGGATAGGTGTTGGCCTTTGTTGTGCTGGGCCGGCCGATGCCGAGAGAGCGCAGCAGCATGCCGTCGCGCCGTTCGGGCTGTGGAGGCAAGGAGGCCTCCTCCATCGTGACAGGCTGGGGGATGGGCGGTGGGGTTGGGAGCGTGGGGTGGTGGGAGTACAATGTGGGTGGCGAGGAAGGCGTACAACAGGCGTCGTGAGTGGTCGTGTGTGGTGGGTCGTGAGTGAGAGAGGGGTACAAGGGGTGGCCAAGAGACGGACAGAGGGGAGAAGAGAAGAGAAAACGAGACGGGAAGGAGAACGAATAAAGTCAAGGCAAAGGAAACAAAAGAGGAGATGAAGAGGAGGGGACAAGAGTCACAAGTTAGCGCCAAAACTGGACCAGGAAAAGAAATCAATCGCACAGCTGCCACGCTTGCGCTTGTGAGTACATGGGTGAGCGCGTTCGAGGACTCGGCTGTCCACAGTACACTGTGCGCTGTTTCCGAGCAACGGGGCATCTCGCGACGCGCAAGCAGCGGCCTCGTCCCCCGCGTCGATCTCGACACTCTGTTCTCAATTGTGCACGCACATTCCGCCGACACTGGCCGACCGACTCACTTTGCCCCGCCTGGTGCTCGTGCCCGATCCTGTCGTTCTTAGGTACAGCTGTTTCGTACATTCAGATATCCAATGCTAGGGGGAGGTATGGGACGTATGGAATGCAGTAGAGTACTAGCGGGGAAAGGGTTGAGGGCCACGCCGCCGCACCGTGAGCGGCTGCCCGGCTGCGCTTCGGTGGGCGGGGGAAGGGGAGCAAACTGCAGAGCGGAGCTTGATATCAAGGCCCACGGAATAAGATGCTGGGTGCGTCGTTGTTGTGCGGTGCGTTGCGTTACTTGTACAGTACAACCTGCCAGGGCCTCCCGGCTGGTGCTAGGGGAGGGCCGGGAGGGGCGGATGCGTTGCTTGTGGTGTGTGGTGTGGTGGTGGTGGTGGTGGTGGTGGTGGTGGTGGTGGTGGTGGTGGTGGTGGTGAGWGTGGTGTGTGTTGGGTGTGTGTGTGTATGGTGGGTGTGGTGATGATGGTTCATGTTGTTGTGGCGGGGGAATGATCCTACACAGTGCGCGTGAGGAGTCTCGTTAGCGTAAGCGTTTGCTTGGCGTAGACATTGCTGCGTGGTGCGTTCGTGTTGCATATGCGGTTGCCGTTGCGATTGCGTCTCGTGCGTCGTGCGTGCCGTTATTGCTCGCGTCGGAACACTGCTGCGCTGCGTATTTCTAATGCGTCGCGCTTACTCGGAGCGCTCGTTGAGGTTGACGAGGAGCGTCTGGAGACAGCGCTTGGTGACGAGGTCGCCCTTGAGGAGGGCGGCAAAGGTGCCGTCACGCAGCGGCTCGGGGAGGCAGGCGCGGAGGGCCTCGCGGGCGCGAGGGTTGTCGCTCATGCGGAGGTAGCAGCGAACGACGTGCTTGAGGAGGCGGACCGCCTGGGTCTCGACAAGCGCCTGGACCATGTTGGAGAGGACCGCGCCGACAGCGTAGAAGCGCTCGTACGTCTGGCAGATGTACTGCAGTCCGAGGTCGTCGAGCAGAATCTTCTGCACAATGAAAATGGCGACAGTCTTGGAGAGCTCCGAGCCCGTCTCCATGATGCGCAGGCAGAGGGGAATGATCTCGGTTGAGAGCAAAAAGTTGATCACGTCCGAGTTGTCGTTCTGCTTGACGAGCGCGCCAATGACGCCGAGCGACGTGAGGCGCAGGTACTCAAAGGGCCGCGTCTTGCTCGTCGTGTTGAGGAACGGGTAGAGGAAGAGCGGAATGTGCGCGTTGAGGAACAAGCTGCGCGTCTCCGAGTGGCTTGCGACGCACTGCAGGAGCGCGAGCGCGTTGCAGACGCGGTTTGACGCGTGTGCTGTGAGCACAGGGGGAGAGAGGGCAGGGTAGACGTTGACAATCTCGAGGAGGAGCGACGACATGATACCTGTTTGTTGTCAGTAAAAGCCGAGGGTCAACCACTGTCACTTACCAAAGCCGCCCCACAGGACGAGTGCTAGGTCCTCGTACATCTCGCGCTTCTTGCTGAGCTCGAGAAGCGCCGTCTCGCGCGTCTCGGGGTCGAGGAGCTCGGTGATGAGGTGGTAGATTTTCTCCTCCTCAGAGCCGGCCGGCGGCGCGTTGCCGTTGGGGAGCAGAAGAAGTTTTCCAGTGCCCTGCGCCGGGGTCGAGGCGCCGGGGACGCCGGGGGGCGCAAACGCGTTATTTGTGCTGTTGGCGAGAGACGACATGCCAGAGGGGGCGCCGCCGCTGGAAGGGTGGCCATGGCCAGACTGGGGCGGGGGCGGGTTGTTGAGGTGCTGGGCGAGGTTGTTGAGGATCAGCGGCGCCTGGTTGCTAGCGCCGCCGCCCATCTGCTGCTGCTGCTGCTGCTGTTGCTGCTGTTGTTGGGCCTGGAGAGCAGACGCGCGCGACGACATGTCGCCGCCCTGCGCGTAACCGGCGTACCCGCGGGCGCCGTACATTGAACTAGAGAGTGGATGGGACTGGACGGGACGCGTCGAGTCGGGGGCAAAGAGGGTTGGCGGTCGGGGAGGAGGCGAGGCGAGGCGAGACGGGGCAGAGGGGCGGGAATGCGGTTGCTCGACTCGGCTCGCGTGAGGAAGACTAGAAACTAGAAGTTTAGATGGTTAAGGAGTGAGTGCCTAGGGGAGGATGGAGAGGCAAACACAGGATCTCGGGCGCTGATGGGACCAGGGAGAGTGATGGAGATGTGCCGCGGCGGGATGGTGCTGATGCGTGCGGTGATGCTTATGCGGTTGCGGTCGCGAGCACTGTCGAGATGCAGATGCGGGCGAGAGTGAGAGGGTGGAGAGGGGGGAGGGGTACCTGTTGGGTAGGATGGAATGGAATAACGCCCCTTGGCGGGGCGACAACTGGCCAGAGGGGGAAAAGAGCAAAGAGAGCGAGCGCGTGCGGGCGGCGTTGGGAAGGGGGGGGGAGGTGRTGGGCGATGGGCGATGGGCAGGGGAGATAGATACAGAGAGAGACCAGTCTGGGGAGGGAGAGTAGCTTGTGCTCCACCAGGACGACAACGACCACCACACAACTTGCGGTGGACTGTTTTTGTATTGCCTATATTACGACATTTAGCCCCAGAGTGTAATGACGTCCTAATGGGATCCACCCCGGCTGGTAACCGGCATCACGGTAACCGGCTATTCCATCTCCGACTCTGAAAATTAGATTCCGCGGGGGAGTCTCCTCGGCTATGTGCGACAAGAGGAGCATTTCGTCTAAAATGACGACTGGGTGGGTGGTGGTAGTACGGCCGTAAGCACACTGCCACTGGTGTGTGGCGGGTATCCTCGGACCTGTGGGGGATGGCTGTGGGAAGGGAGGCACCTCGATGACCACAATATCGGCCACTCGTTTCCCGTCCACCGCCTGCCCACTCTCCTTCTATTCCACATACAACACGCACCGCCGAGCCACCCCCATCAGAGTTCATCCCTCCCCGGAAGCCGAGGCGTTCTACCGAACCACCACAGAGGAGACAGACGTGTTTGTCGGGTATCTAATCGCCACACGCAGACTGGCGGCCGCCGGCCCGTGTTTCTCGGTCTTGCTGCAACCACCACCTGCACTTGCACTGGCTTCCATCCCATGACCTACTCACTGCGCACACCCATTCAGCGGCTCGCTATCTCACATACACAGGTGACTACCAAAACATGCATCCTCCCCTCTTTATCTCAGAACACGTCGCTGCTCAGTTGCGGTCTCTAGTTTAAAGTTCCCATCCCCACACCCTGTCCCATCCCCTTACCCCGCAACCACAGCCGCAGAGTCCGTCATCCGGACGAAACGCTCCTGGGAGCGGCGACCGCCACCCTGGATGTTGCCGGCCGGTTGACAGCAACAGCCCCGCGCCGATAGATGGCCGAACATGAGTGCAAAGTGCGGCCTTGTCGCGTCCGATTGTCTCTCCAGTGCATCTCCTTGGCGGCGATTGGATGACCATTGGCCATGCACATGCTGCGCAGACTCCAGGCGGCGCAACACCAGAGACTGGCGTGTCTTCAGCTGCATGCCTGAGGAGCATTCCAGACCCATGTTGCCATTCTCCATTCTTCATTCCTCAGGCTGCATACAGGCTCCCTCCGTCAGGCTCCCAATCTCTGAGGCCGCCACCCCGCTAGGGCCAGCACGGAGCGAGAGGAGGCATGGATTCCCTGCGGGGCAACCCCACGCCCAGTTGAGACATGGACTGTGCGGCGTCGCAGCTGTCCGCCAGGCCGTCGCTGTTCCCAGCAGCGACCACTTTCCGGGCTGTGCGAGTTCTCATACAGTAGCTGCTGACGAGCACGTCCCTTTGACCTAATCACCCGCCCGACTCACTCTCGAGTTAGACACACCGACACAGCGCTTGGACCGCGTCCTTCTTCTCCAACGCACGCATTGGGTGGCGGAGCGCTTGGACTCGCGCGGTGAATCGACACAACGATACGCCGTCGGGTGCCACTACTGACTCGGCGTCGGAAGAACAGTTGGTGATCGATGGGTTGGAGACACCATGCGCTGCATGAATGTTGTGCGGGTGAATATCAATTGACAGCAATCTGCCATCTGCCGTCCGCCACTGCCGGAGATCTTCCAGCCACATCACAAGACGCGCTACGCGCTATCGCTATGCCGATATGCCGGACCCACCCCGACGCGTCCAAGGTAGGTTAGCGCCCCGACAGACAGACACATGCACACCTGCGACGAATAGGCCGGCTCAACTGACCGGAAATAGCGGGAAGAAGGTTGGCGCTGAAACCGAATTCCGACCAAACCGTGTTGCGGTTCTGGTGCCCACGTTGGTCGTGACAGTGTCGGCGTCGGCGTCGGCGACAATGTGTGTGCGCGAGAGAGCGAAAGAGAAGGGGTGTGGGTAGAGATATCCGCCAATCTGATCATGCAATGAAACCAGTGGTCTGATCGGGTCTGTCTCCGCCACACTCGGGGCCTCCGCATGCAACCCACCTTTGGTCCTCGCCCCACTCGGACTGCCCTTCCCACATCTCCCAGCCCATAACCCGACAGTGCTGCCCTGAGGTCCATGCTTGAGGAAGAGGGTACGCCCAAAAACGACACGCTGCTCATCACAGCGCTTGAGTCGACTGGGAGTCGAACCCAGGCTGGCCTTCGCCACGGCAAATCCCGTCGGATCAAGAGGTACGTCCGCTTGAGTGCCGCCCCATAACCACTCGGAGCATCGACCCGGATGGTGCTCGGACGTTTCTGCAGGGAGGTGCCGGTAGCAGGGTGCTGCTGGGTATGAGAGGATGGGGTAATGGGAGGAGGGGGAGGTCTGAGGACGGGGGGATGCTACCCGACTGTTCTCCGGGTGGCGACGGTCATCGATCGCTTCTACCACCTCTTCCGCCGTTCCCTGTCTTCCTCCAGCACCTCCAAGGTGCCTGCAGAGGGCTAAAAAGCTTCCTGTCGGGGAATCGAACCCCGATCTCCCGCGATCAACGAATGACAAGCGAGCATACTAACCGTTATACGAACAAGAACTGATGTTTGAAGAATGCCTACAGCGAGCGCGAGTGTTGTGATAGCGACAACGCGTCCTCAGGTATTGATGACCCTACGTGACCACCTGTTGGTTACCAAAGGAAACACTCAAGATCCCGAAGGGACCTCTATGAGGACGAACGAGAGAGTCTCGATCCGAAATGTGCTGGCAGCTCAGTGAGGGACGTCGGGCGGCACTCTGATCTGCATCTCTGCCTACTCGTCCTCCTTCATCATCCAAAAAGGAGAGCTTGTAGACAACCTCTCATGCTTCCTGTCGGGGAATTGAACCCCGATCTCCCGCGGTCTATAGTGACAAGCGAGCATACTAACCATTATACGAACAAGAACACGGTACCGAGTTCCTCCCCCAGCTGCTCTGTTGCGGGAATGTTGTTGGCCGGCGAGTGAGAGTCATTGGGCATTCCACAAGAGCGTACAGAACTTTAAAGAATATAAATAGCTAGAGATGTAGTCTGGTGAGTGAGAGGCTGTAGTCACAAGGGCAGCGTTGGCTGGCAGGACGCCCGTGACGCTACGCTGACAAACTGAATGTCGAGTGGCAGCACCACGGCCATGGAAGTTCTGCGACGCCACGAATCGGAGTGGTCTCCATTCCATATGCAGCTAAGCGGCCACCGTAAGGGAACAGCTGGCTGCACACATCTAGGCTTGTGGATCCAAGTTCCGGTTGATGGGTGGTACCAGTAGTCGAGTGAGGAGGCAGCAAGCTGGCCCTCTCGTTCCACTGTCTGTTTTCAGCCAGCATGCAGCTAGGAACGCGGACGCCGACACTGCTCTGGATGTTCGTCCCGCTTTAATGTTTCCCCTCCATGTGACCCAGCAATGGCAGCAGTATGGCGTAGCTGCAGTGGCGTCTTCCACTCCACGTAGGACCTATTCACTCGCTGTGTCGTGTTCTCGGCCCGTTGCCGCTCCCGCGGCTGAGCCCTGCAATGGCGTTGTGCGCCGCAGATGACATGGCAGCCGAATTGAGCAGTTTTCTGTAGCTCAAGGTTGTGCTTCTGCAACCCGCTCAATGCCTGACGGGGTCGTCCTCGGCGGGATGCATAGGGTGTTGCGGGGCACTACAGGTGCCTCAAGACTGCCACCAGACTCGCAACACTTAATAACCTCATCACCTTATAACATTAGAACATCTATAATATCATAAGGATAGCTTTACTATAGATGGTGCAGTATTCTCATTCTGTCATTATATCATTATATCATTATTAAGGGTGACCACGTGGTCGAAACTGGCCACGCAGACGGCCCAGCCCAGCCCGGCCAGCCCGCCGCGGCCAGCCGTCACCACCCAGATGTCACCGCCAAACCACATCCACAGGCAACCTCGTTCACGCCTCGCCATGGCTCGACCTTGCGATCAATCTCACTGTCACTTGTTGCCATCCATTTCTTCATCCTCGTCCAACGTTCGTGACCACGCGGCTACTCTAGTCCACTCATACCCATAAAGAGCAGCCCACGCATTGCAGACCACCGAAACGACGCTCATCGACGTGGACGACAATCGCGCCAAGTACTTCTTGATCGATCAACATCACCTTCATACTGCGTTTGGTTCATCGCAGACCTATACGACGACGACACACGCACGCGTCCGCGACCACCTCATATTCTTTCATTCTCCTCGGTCTCATGCGCAGTTAGACGCTCCTCGAGCCGCCTTGAAACATTGTCGGCTGGCGATCGATCGCTCCACACGCGCCGTGATCCACCGCTTGCGCTAGCTCCAGTCCTACTACAGCGACTGCGATTTGCTTGACGTACTACCAGCCTGCACCACCCCACCGACACCACACCCACAGTCGCAGTACCATGGCTCCCAAGGGCGGGTACGCACCACTTGGAGGAGAGGACGGAACAGACGTCGGGGGCTCCGTCTTAGAGATGACGGCGGCGTCAACGAGCGAGCGCGCCGCGCTCATCAACTCTTTATCCATTGTGCGGGGCAACGAGGCCGTCGAGCTCGAGCGCCAGTCAACACCTCTATTCTCCCCACCAGGCCAGAGCCAAGGCCAGACGTCCTCATCATCAGCGAGGGCCAAGCCGGCTCACGAGGATGTCTCGGACGCAGAGTCGGGTGACACTGACAATGACTCCTTTCCCCCGCGTCCGTCACCGGCCGTCCACCTTGCAAGCATGGCACAGAAGCGCTCCCTGTGGTGGAGGAATGTGCTGATTACCGTCATGTTCATCCTCTCATGGTGGGTCGAGTGCTTGATGTCATTAAGCTGACATCCAGGTACGCTTTCGCCACTATCCTGTCAATGTACAACAAGTGGATGTTCTCGCCGGAACACTACGACTTTGTCTACCCTCTCTTTGTGACTGCGTGTCACATGGCGGTGCAGTTCATTTGCGCTGCGACTATCCGCTACACTTTTAAGCGGTTCCGCCCCGCTGAGCGCCCGACGCGCCGCGAGTACGCGTACGTATCTATGGAGCGACCCTGTACTCACCCACCAGCACGCGCATCTTGCCCACAGCGGCGACGACGAGCGGCGACATTGGCCTGTCAAACTTGAGTCTCAAGACGATTACGCTCAGCCTGTACAGTGAGTTGACCGCATCGTACCCCGCTGACTCGCAGCAATGTGCAAATCCTCGGCGCTCATCTTCGTGCTCATGTTCGCGTTCTGGTTCAAGCTGGAGCGGTTCTCTTACCGTCTCCTCGCGGTCATCTGCCTAATCTCGCTGGGTGTCTTCATGATGGTGTTCCACACCTCCGACGCCTCTATCCCTGGCATCATCATGGTTATCTGCGCCTCGGCTATCGGCGGTCTCCGTTGGGCTCTCACCGAGCTTATCATGCACAAGCGCGCCATGGGCCTAAGCAACCCGTTTGCAACCATCTTCTGGCTCACACCCATGATGTGCGTGCTGCTCCTGATCGTGTCCGCGATCGTCGAGGACTGGCACAAGATGTTCTACCAGGACTGGTTCTTCACCACCAACTGGTACACCACTCTCCGGTCCATCGGCGTGATTGCTCTCCCCGGCGTGGTCGCGTTCGCCATGGTCGCTTCCGAGTTCTTTGTCATTCAGCGCGCGGGTGTCGTTCCCCTCTCTATTGCCGGAATCGCCAAGGAGGTCTCGACACTTGCAGTCTCCGCCTGGGTGTTTGGGGACAAGCTCACCACCCTCAACATTATCGGTTGCGTCGTCACTGTCTCTGGTATCGCGCTGTACTCGTTCCACAAGTACCAGAAGAGCATGCGGCGAGACGTCCATCTCGACGCGGCCGAGAACCCAATCCCGGATGAGGAGGACGAGACTGCGCCATTGGCTGGCCGGCACCGCCGTAACCGCTCGCGTGCGTTCTCGTCCGCCAGCGCGCACAGCGTTGCCCGTTCCGTCCGGTCGACCCACTCCGTCCGCTCTGCCCGCTCGCACCAGTCGCACCCGTCGCTCCAGTCGCCCAACACCATCGGTGTCCCATTACAGGACCTAGAGGCGGACGGCGCCGCACGCAGCGGCCCCCGCCGACGCAGCAGCTCGATCCTGGACTTGCACGAGGAACGCACCGCGCGCCTCCGTGACGATTTTGAGGGCTGGGACACTGTCAACGTCAACTCGGATGGCGAAGCCGAGAGCGAGGCCGACGACGATGAGGTTGCGCGCCGTCGCCAAATGAAGGTCGGCGGTATGCGCAATCGCTGGGACCGCTTCTGGGACGCGAGCATGTAGAGGCGCCGGGCGATCCCGCAAGCAACAACACGGCAACAGCAGCAGCACCACACCACCACACCACCACTAGCACACTACACACTACACGCACGCACATCGCACGCCACAGACCTGTACTTCACGACATGATAGAGCTTGAGCATAGCATTGGCGCACGGCCCTACAGCACTGACCTGCCACTTCCATCGTTGGGGGCTCACCCCGCCCCCGCTCCTGCTCTCACAACATCTGCCTGACTCACCCAGCCTTGCAGCTGGCCTAAACGATTGCTAAAAAGCGTCAGAGACCTGGCGGTCTCCTGAGAGATGAGCTTCCTGACGGGGAATCGAACCCCGATCTCCCGCGATAGTCGATGACAAGCGAGCATACTAACCGTTATACGATCAAGAACTCCATGTTATAGTTGCTTCGAGGACTGCCGCAAGCCCCGCGCGCTGCCCCAGCCGCGATACTCTGTGATTCACTGATTCTACATGCGTTGTCTGGATACAGAGATCGGAACTATGGAACGAAGAGGAGACGAGAAGGGGAGGGCGAGACGCTGACCGACATAGAAGGACGAACGGGACGAGGACGAACGGGACGAGGACGAACGGGACGAGGACGAACGGGACAAGGACGAACGGGACGAGGACGAACAGGCCATGCTGGGCGCACGTACTGCAGTGTCAGTTGCATGCGCTTTTCAGCGGTACTCACAGGGAGGCCTTGTTACGGCAGTTCAATAGAACATGCCGACGTAGCTGCCAAACTTCTGCCTGTGCACCTGGCCGGCAATGTAAAGCAGCTCCTCGCAGCGGCCAGTGGTGGGGTGGCGCTTGTACGCCTGGTAGTACTTGAGACCGCAGGCGATGACGAAAGCGCACTGCCGGACGAAGTCGAACTGGTGAAGGGCGCGGGGGACCCCAAAGGCGTCGGCCTCGCGGATAGCGCGGGGGATCCACATGGAGTTGAGGCTGACGAGAAGGTTCTGCTTGTGCTCATCCCACGCATGAAGCTGGGCGGACGAGAGAGAGGCGAGAATCTTGCGAAGCTCCACCAGCATTGGAGCCGAGAGGGGGTCATCCTTGAAGCTAGCCGAGGCGAGGTCCGCAAGAGCCGTAATCGCCTTCATCTTGTCGGTCTTGTATTTTTCGCGGGTGGCGGCGCGCTCGCCGCCGGCCTTCTCGTCGGCAGTGGTCCACGCCTGGTCGATCGTGAGGGGGTTGGTTGAACAGTGGGGGTCATGTCGGTGTTTCTCTACTCGAGATATATGCGGTGGGGTTGCGTCGATCTAGCAAGTATTTCCTTCAACCGCTTCTCCGCTTGCACTGGTCCGGTCATGGCTGATGTGTTGACTGCCGAGGGCGTGCGAGGATGGAGGGTTGAAACCGTAAGGTTTTGCGTGGTGTTGACGTGTGGAGGGGCGAGGTGAGGCGCAGGGCACATAGGAACAAGAAGCGAGCATGGACAGGGTGGGTAGTCATAGTCGGAGTGTGTTCCAGGGAGGTGATGGTGACTAGGGGGGGTGGAGTGACTGTGGCGATGATTCACTGGAACCATTGACGGTGCAGGTTGGCACCCTCCCAGAGTCGCTCGAGGACTGCTTCTTCAGCATCGACGTTATCATCGTTCAGCCCGAGATCCTCCAAGAGTTCTGCAGCCTCCGTGGCGAGTTGGCTGACGCGCGCCTCGCGGGGGTCGGGGGCGGAGGCCTCCAGCAGGGCTTGTGATCGTCCCAGCAAGGTCATAGCCCAGCCCTCGATCGTGCCGTGCTCGTCGGTGCCGAGGTCCTGCGCGACATCCACGATGGCAGCCAGCAACTGGTCGTGGCGGTCATGCTGGGTTTCTCGGCATTCCTTGCTGAGTTGATACTCCTCAAGAAGCTGCCTCGCATCTTCCAAGTCGGCCAAACGCCGAGCCGCGGCTGCCAGGCGACGGCGAGACACCGTCGCGTGCTCGGGGGAGCGGGGGAGCGGTTCGGGATGGAGAAGCGATACTACGAGGTCTCCAAGGCTCGTGGCGCGCCCCTGCAGCTCCTCGGGGCTTGGTGGCAACAGTCCGTTGAGGACGAGGAGATCGTCACGGAGGAACCGACTGTCGTCGGGGAGGGTGATGTTGGTCATGGCGGTTGTAACCGCCGGTTCCTCTGCGATCTCGAACGACCAGTACGACTGCTGACGTACGACGCGCTGCAGGGCGTGCTTCCGTCCCAGGAGACACGGGATGTCGGCGAGCTTGTCGCCAGAGAAGCGAATGACGAGCACGTCGCCCTTTGTGCCATCGAGGTACGTGAAGTTGTCCTTGTGGCGGTACGTCGTAGCAAAGAACCCGAGCCCGCGGACCAGCGCAACGATGTCATCAAACAGGCGTTGATGCCACCGCTGCGACTGGGTGATGATAAAGGCGTTTCCGACGGGATCGTAATGTCCATCGCTGTCAATGAGTCCCGCGAGGACCGCCATGCGCACCTCGCGACTGTTGTACAAGTAGTCGGGGGGAATGTGCTTTTTGTCATAACCTGGGCCCGTGCGCTTGTCGCTCCTGGGACGAAGGAGCTGGAGCTCCCTCATCATATTGAGGAGCTTGTTGAAGCGGCGGCCTGGAAGGGCGGTCGCCTTTCTGTCCCCGTCGTTATCGTCGTTGTCGTCCTTCTCGCCGTTCTCCTTCTCGTTGCCCCCCGTCTCGTCGTCGTCGTCGTCGTCGTCGTCGTCGTCGTCGTCGTCGTCGTCAACAGTAGCGGGCACGATGGAAGCCAGCAGGTGGTGCACCTCATCAGCTGTCACCTCGCCGTACACACCACCGTGACCAATCCGCGTCGCACCGTCCGCACCGTCGATGCCGACGGCAGCGAGGACATCGCCGTTGGTCAACAACTCAAGGTCGTTGAAGAGGTCGTCCATCTCAGGCTCGGGGGCGTCCCGCGCAGCTTCCCCGTCCTCCAGAGTGACTTCTACAGCCGCCGAGTCGGGCTCCATGTGCCGAACCCGAACAATGGTACCGTCCGGCTTGAGCCAGTGGCAGACGTGGCCAGGACGCTTGATCCGCTTCCAGCCGGCCGCGAGTCGCCGCGCAAGGATGGTGGAGAACGTCTCACGGACGGGGTTGCGGACAGGGTCGCGTCCGTCGGGGCCGATCGCGGGGGGGAGGGAGGTCCGAGTGGCCGACACAATTGCATAGGACAGGTTGCCATGGTAGGCAAGGGCCATGTCCATGAGCTCGGCGTAGTCGAACAGGAACTCGCGGACCTCCAACTCGTGGTTGTTGGCGATTGCAGTGGAGCGAGCGGTACCGTCACCGAGCCACATGCCCAGCCACCGCGGGTGGATGGTCACGGGGGTGAAGGTAAAGTCGAGCTGGTCGGCGTGGTACATGGAGTACGTTGGGTGACCGAGGTTCTTGCTCTTCTCGATCACGTCGGCGGCCTTCATTGTGATGTACTCGCCCGCCTGATGCAGCTCCAGCAGCGTGTCAAGCTGAGGCTGGATGGCGGAGCGGCCGGTGGGCTCTGAATCGTCCTCTTCCGATGGGATGGCGATGTTGTCGGTGAACGGAAACCTGCGCACGAGACGGCCTCCGGGCACCAGCGTTGAGTTGTAGATCAGGCGGACGCATGGCAGTCCATTGCCGGTTTGCGCGACCCACACACCCGGCAGGGCGTCATCTGTCGAGACCTCCTTGATCAAGCACCCTAGGGTGTTGACCCTACCGCTCGCCGCGAAGCGCTGCTGGAGGTTCCACATGCTGTCTCCCCGGTTCTGCTGAGCCACACTTGATGCAAACGCCATGGCAGCAGCCCGGGCTGCTTCCTCGTCCTCAAACTCTTCGGTCTCGTAACCCTCGGTCGATGCAGGCGGGATGGGCATAGACCAAATAAACCACTTGCGAAGGCTGTCGCCGGTCCAGGTGACCTTGAAGCCGCCGGCGCTAGAGGGCCGCTTCACCAATGGTACACCGGACAGAGCGTTGCACAGTTTGGTAGTCGATTGTCGAGTCCTGGGCACAGCAAACATGAGCGCAATGCAGTGTTTCAAGGCGTCGACAAAGAGGCAAGGCGGGTATGTGGCAGTCCTTGTAGTAAAGTCCTGCGCGGGTTGAGGCAGGGGTCCAAGGAGGCTCTCGATGCGACGAATCGCACCCTCGAACATGCTGTCGCTGGTCGAGAACCGGATACGATGGACCGCTCCATGAGTGAGGGCGGGGATTTCATGGCGGATGGGGAGGAGAGTGCCGGGTGAGCATACGAAGGGTGGGCACCGGTGGAAGGTCAATGTGAGGGGCTTGTCGACAAAGCTTGAAGTGCTGATGACGGGACGAGGTGACGAGTCGAAGCCCATGACCATGTCGCCGACTGAGACGTCGCCGAGGCTCTTCAGGCGACCATCGCCCATGATGATCTGAGTGTCGGAGGCGTATCCCTGCTGGGCGACACGCGACTCGAGAAACGTCGAGGCGCTCGAGGCCCGAGCAACGGGAGGCGCACGGGCCACGGGCGGCCCACGGACAACTGCGTTGTTGACGCTGTCTATGCCTTTCCTGCCCCGGGGACCTGGCTTCGGACGGGCGGTATGGGCGCCAACTGTGCTGAGGCGAGAGACGCGGTCATTCTGCCACTGCTCGAGGGCTCCGGTGTTGCGCAGCTGTTCCCTGGCGGTCGAGGCAGACTCGCTGCGGTCGCCGGCGTGAGGTTGGGCGTAGAAGGCGGGAATGTCGGCGGGGCCGGTTTTGTGGTTGCGGAAGCGGACCGAACAATAGTGTTGACCAACGCGACAAATGAGAATTGTGGGGGTGATACCCTGCGGGGCCTCATTGTTGAGGCTCAGCCGGCTTTCGGAACGAGTTGCTTCGATAAGGTGGATGGTACCGAAGACGCAAGCAGCCGCCGCGAGCTCGAGATCACCCATCCAACGGCCCGACTGCGCCATGAACTGGACGTATGATTGCCAGTCTTGTTGGTCGATGAAGTGCTGCATTTGCTGGACTTGGGTGCGGTCGGGCAGGTCGTCGTCGAGCACAAAGGTGGGACTGAAAAGTTGCTCATTGTTGCTCATGTACGTGGCGATGGACTGGCGGACGGCAGCTGCTGTCGAACCAATCTGGTCGGCAATGGAGAGGGGCAGACAGTCGCCACCCCCACCGACGTCAACGCGCAGGAGTCCAAGGCGGCGGAGCTCGGCGTCAACACTGGCGGCATCGTTATTGTTGTTGAACATTGTGGTTGGGAAGTAGTTTGCTGGGGATGTGGTGACTGATGGATAGCAGAACGACACGAACGCACGATCACCGTTGGAGACAGCACCATTCTCTCACCTCCACGACGCAAGGCTGCATGGCGAGGAAGCGACAATCTTTGTACCCCATCTTCAATATTTTCGCGTTGATCTTTTGCCTGACAAAGTATCTGACCAGGTCGAACAACCGACTCGCCAGTGGCCATGGGGCGCTCACTCCGATTCATGTCATGTCCATTCCGCTGCACAGTACCTCGTTCAGCCGGCAATGGCCGGTGGGTCTTGTGTGGTCGGTCCCCTGCCACAAACGCCGCCCACTGTAATGATCCCCTAGCTACCCGATACTCCCACCAGTCATTGCGGCGATGTCTTGAGCGTTGAGAGAGAGAGGTCTGGAGAGATGGTGGCCCAAGGACCGAGGCTTCATGCTCATCTCTGGGCCTTACTGACTATGCCCTCCCTTCTGCCACAGCCTCTCACCACCTACCCATCCCCTCCTTCCCTCTCATCCTTCCCTCCTTCCTCCACTTCATCCGCCTTCTCTTCTCCTTCTCTCTACTCATTCCTCATCCCCCCCTTGTTCCTTTGCTGCTGTCCCCCATCACAGCGACCAGCAACAGATTTCCGAACACCCCCCCCCACCCCCCCCTCCACCTCTGCTGCCTCGCTCGAATTGGGCCCCACGATGCCACGTGAGTCTACTGTTGACGGTTGTGGGCGCCCTGGGCCTGGTGGGACATGGCGGGTGCACGGGTGGTGCGCGGTGCGAAGCACCATACACCACGCGCCATGCTCCTCATCGGCGCGTCGGCAGAGCGGATCTGTGGCTTTGGACCCCGATTTCTGACATCCAGGCGCCCGTCGTCGTCTGGTCGTGGTCGCGTCCGAGTCGGACGACGACTACGTCCCGGACGCCCCTAGTCCCCGCAAGCGCCAGAAGAAGGCAGAGAAGCCGCGCGCCACGCGCCAGAACGCTCGCCCGGCGAGTGAAGATGACTTTGAGATTCTCGAGTCGCTCGACGCCAACCCCTCCCCGTCCACCGCCGGTGGGCCTTCCTCAAAAGCCCCGTCGTCTTCGTCCGTCGGTGAGGACGAGTCCCACGACTCAACACCCAAGACTGCCCCGGCATCTTCTTCGGCCACGGCGGCGTTAAGCGCGGAGAACGACACCGGCAACGGGGAGCCTACCCTGGCTCAGACCAAGGCGGTATGTGAGATGTCCCGTTGGATGGCTAACAACAGGCCGCGCAGGCCAAGGTCAAGGACTACTTTGACGCTGTCAAACGCCGCGATCCCAGGGTCGATGTGTCGGATGCAGTCTCGGCCGTTAAGATATACTTCGCCCACATCCACCAGAAGAAGAAGTAGAGAAACGGACGTTGCCCGCGTCGTTCGAGTAGGTTTCAGAGAAGGAGATAGTGCAAGGAGAACATAGGATGCATAGACTACAACAACAAGATTTCGACTATTCTTACATGTGCTCTTGCCGTGCGGACACCGCAAGAGTGTAGACTCTATGATCGCCGACTCTGTCATTCATTCGAGTAACCTTGGCACTCGAAACGCAGCGGGTTTTCTGCGAAGTGCTGGCCGGCATCAAGTTCCTGTTCGACGCCATAAATGATGTTCGTAAGACGGCAGATCTCGTGGACACTCGTTGTTCTCGCGGGACAGCATTGTCGAGGAGCGCCAGCATGGGTCTGTCGTTACAGTTAGAGTAGACAAGAAAGATAAATATCAGAAGGCCGAGTCGGCTGTGTGCCATGTCGCAGACCCGATCTCGGAGGAAACGGGAGACGTTTATCAGCAACATCATTGCTGCCGTTGAGGCTGTCCGCTACGCCAAGATCTTTGCCGGCGAATACGCAGCAACTGAGTGACCATGCGAGCGCCATTCATCCCGAGATGGAACAGAATCGCAGACCCCGAAATGGAGGACGGAGCTCAGAGATAGCCCACCTTGCCGTAAGAAGCACTTTATGACGTTGAGGGTGGCGTGAGAGAACAGCCATGCGAGCGTCTCCGGTAGCTTGCCGATACATGGCTAAATGTCGCCTGGATGGTGAGCTGGGGCTCGGAAGCTAATGAGCGGTTACGTGCCCAGATGGTGGCGGCGGCTGCGGAAGATGCACCTGCTGTGCTTGCCTTGCAATGATGGAGAGCCTATGGGCATGCATATGGGATGGGAGACGGGGCAGTGGCGGTGGGTGGGTGGGTGGTGAGCCTGGCTGGCGACAGAACATGAGCATGACATTTTCGGGTGGTGGTCGTGCGAGCAGATCGGGAGTCTGGGCCAGGGAAAACACACACAGGGGCGGGGGAAGGTTTTCTGGCTCTTCTGTGGGAAGACTGGGAGCTGGGAAAGCGGAAATTTGTGGTGTGTGTGTGTGTGTGTGAAAAGAATTTTGATGGGAAGCTGCCTATTTGATTCCGTCTCATTAGGATTCGGGTCACCGTTGCTAATTAATCAGTCACGTGACTATTACAGCTGCGATTAGCACAGATAGATGTGCGAGTCGATCTACCTGATGGGCAGCGTGTGTGCAGAGCCAGCGACACACAAGGGCGTACAGGCAGGCAGACGGCAGCAGACGGCAGCAGACGACCAGCCCAGACCCAGAGAGCAGAGGCCCTGCTGGCTGAGCCGCGGCTGCCTGGCTGACGCTGGTGGCCACCCACGACGACGTGCTCGCCGCCGCCCATCTCGCCTCTCTCTTCCCCCCACTCTTACTCTTCCCCCCAACACTAAAAACCTGTAGCATATACAGCGCCGTCGAGCCAGAGGAGCGTATCGCCCGCCGCCCGTCGCCCGCCCGTCGCACGCACGCCGCCCGTCCGCCCGTACCAACAGTACGCCGTCCGCACGTCGCTCGTCGCACGCAGCTCGCACGTAGCTCGTCGCGCAACGCACACCCCCGCACGACCCGTCTCTACTCCAAGTCGAGAGAGAGAGTATACCAACCTACTCCTCCCCTCCTCCCATCTAGAGACGAGCACGACGAGAACGTACTCTTAACAAAGTACCTATCGAAGTCGGCCTACTTGCGAGAATCAACGAAAGTAAGAAACGGTGATTTTTTTTTCCTGTTTCTTTTTTCATACCCTCGCTCGTCCCCCACCACCACATCCACAACCAGACCCCACTCCCCTCCTCGAGACCGTCTCTCGGCCTGTGAACCGCTCGTCTAGCGTCGCACGCCCCTTCATCTCGTCGATACAAAGGAAATAAAAGAAAATCTCTCCTGCACACTACCAGCCCGCAAGCGCCCTCGTCAACCCAAAGCCCCCCAGAGCATCGATGGCCCACACCAAGCCTCCCACCCCCCCATCGCCGCTCATTCTTGCCGAGCCCGATACCTCGCCTGGTCCTTTCGAGGGTCCTGAGAAGCTCCT
This sequence comes from Apiotrichum akiyoshidainum, assembly GCA_002973495.1. Lineage (NCBI taxonomy): Eukaryota > Fungi > Basidiomycota > Tremellomycetes > Trichosporonales > Trichosporonaceae > Apiotrichum > Apiotrichum akiyoshidainum. The sequence goes on along the minus strand of PQXP01000111.1, from coordinate 9,470 downwards.
CGAAGTTTGGTTTGCCCCCTCGCCCGATCAGCTTCCCAAGCACAAGTTCTCGAGCTCTGCCAACGGAAACGGTCACGCTGCTGCTCACGATGCCGTCCTCCGTGGTGGTCTTGCCCCCAGCGGAGAGCCCTTCCAGGGTCTCCGCACTGTCCCGCGCGCCGTCTGGGAGGAGATGCTGGACATTGTCAAGTGCAAGGTCCTGAGCGTTGTCGAGGGCGACGAGATTGACGCCTACCTCCTTAGGTGAGTGACTTGGGAGTCGTAAACCCGGCAATGTGTGGCGGCTGTGGTTACTGGCCTCCCAGACGCTGCCCCGCCACCCATACGCTCCGCTAAAGGTCCCCTCGCCTCCAGCTGCTAACACGCACAGCGAGTCGTCCCTCTTCGTTGCCCCGCACGTGATCATCCTCAAGACTTGCGGTACCACCCTCAACCTCCTCGGTCTTCACCGTATCCTCGACATTGCGGCCGAGTACTGCGGCTTCTCCAGCGTGTGGCGGTAGGTGTCATCCACCATAACTGACTCGCTGCATGCGCTGGCTCGGCACGTTGAAATCGCACACGCTCACACCCTCCAAGTTGCTTCTACTCGCGCAAGTCGTTCTTCTTCCCCGAGCGTCAGCTTGGCCCTCACCGCGACTGGTCTGACGAGGTCCAGTTCCTCGACAACGTCTTTGGTAAGTGGTCCAGATGTCTCTGTCACACAGATATTCTACTCAGAACTGTCTGCCGGGCACGTGGAAAGCAATTATCCACACGACCGCCCGGCCCACGGTCCTGAATAGACTCCTGCTGCATCGGTCTGTGATCGATCAACTCTGGCAAACACTCTTACGTGTACGCGAGCTGTGCACTTATCTATCAAACACTGTTCCAAACGTTGTTCTGCTCCAGATCAGCAATCAAATTGCCGTGCAGAGATCCTGTGGAAGCTGACATCTAGGCACTGCGGGCTCGGCTTACACTGTTGGCCCTATCAACCGCGACCACTGGCTTCTGTACCTTACGTCGCCCAATGCCGCCGACTTTGCGTCCACCCAGCGCGCTGAGCGTCCCCGTGCGCTCCCGACCGTCTCTGCGCCCCCCAACCAGGACCAGACGCTCGAGATCCTCATGAGCCACCTCACCCCCGCTGGTCGTCTCCCCTTCTTCATCCCCGAGGAGGAGGGCGGCGAGCCTTCGACTCCCCGCTCGGGCCACGAGCTCGGCGCCGCCATCTCGGCTCAGCTCGGCATTGACGCGCTCTTCCCCGCGCACGAGACCACTCTCGACAGCTTTGGCTTTGAGCCCTGCGGATACTCGGCCAACGCCGTCATCGGCTCTGGCCTCTCGGCTGGCTCCAACGACGGTGGCTACTTTACCATCCACGTCACCCCCGAGGAGGGCTGGAGCTACGCCTCGTTCGAGTCGAACATTCCCCTCCCCGCCGAGGGCCAGGCCGTCGCCGGTGGCCGCCCTGACATGAAGACTCTTGTCCGCAAGGTCGTCGACATTTTCCAGCCCAACCGTCTGTGCATCACCCTCTTTGCTTCGACTGGCGACAGCCACGAGCCCGTGCCCGCCATCGTCACTGCCCTCGACCTCCTCCCCGAGTTTGAGCGCAAGGACCGCATCGGCTACGAGTTTGACGGCTACGACCTCGTCTTTGCGTGCTTTGAGCGCCGCGGATGGGTCGAGCCCAAGGACGCCATCTCCCCTGGCATCAAGCAGAAGGCGGCCAAGCTTGAGGCTCTCTCGTCATGAGACGAGCTACTCCCAAGCTGAGACCCAACGTGTTTGCTGGAAAACACACCACCACCCTTCGACCCACGAAACACGATTCGCGTTCCCCCCTCCCTTCAGTTGTTTCGTGGTAGGCTGTTAGTCAACGTATTCACCCTCTCTTTCTTCGCGGTAATGGATGGGATGGGTAGGAGGAGGGACGGAGATAGATATATTATTATCTTGGGATAGTGGGTGGAGTGCGCAGAGTGTAGGTAGATAGTAGAGTGTTGGCCACTGTTGTGCAGGCAGGGGCAAGGATGTCGCTCTTTTGCTACGGACTGTTATCGACTCGCGTTGCAGCTGCAGGTGTCTCTTTTACTACATTGTGGTTGCATCCGCGGCGGCTGGTTCGACCACCGCGCTACTGGTTCGTTACTACATAAGGCTACTATAAACACGGGCCGCCTGGTCGCCGTCTTGGTCCCTTGACTGATCTCCCGCGAGCCGTGTGCGGATTCAGTCGTATCTTCTTACTCGTATATTTATTCCTTGCTTCGTCGCGCGCAGCCGGTTATCTCTCTGGTTGTGAGGTCGTGCCTTGGTCTTGCCACTCCCTCGGCCTTCGTCCGTCGTCTATCCCGCCCGCCGCTGGCCGCTGGCCGCTCGTTACGAGTAGCGCCGTGGCGCTCACCCAAGACCTTGCCAGGGGCCGCGGATGCGTCGCGCCAGGTGCATGTCCTTTGTCATGAGCGTGACGCGTTTGGCGTGGATGGAGCAGAGGTAGCTGTCCTCAAACCTGAAGGTCAGCAAGTTCGAGACTGATGCCATGCAAGCGCGCTCTGAAGACTCACAGGTGCACCAGAAAAGCCTCTGTTGCCTCCTGGAGCGCGAGAATGGCGCTGCTCTGCCAGCGGAGGTTCTCCGTCCTTGTCGAAGTGAGGTTGACCGCCACTTCGCGGACCTGCGCGTGTCAGCTCAGTTGTGGGAGCGCGGCAACGGCCAAATACCGCAAACGACCGGGGGTCTGGAGTGTGTTTACATAAAGGCCCACCCACGCTGCGGACACTCACCACACGCGAAAACGGCAGCTTGGCAATCAGCAGGTCCGTGCTCTTTTGGTATTGGCGGATTTCGCGCAGCGCGACGGTGCCAGGGCGGTAGCGGTGGGGCTTCCTGGCCTTGGGAGGCGGGGCGCGCGGGGGTTCTGGTGGTCAGCTGGAGGTGTCCGAGCAGCTGATGGACAATCAAATGTTACCGGTGATATGACACTGACCGTTTCCGCGGCGGACTGCCTTGCCACCTGTAGACTGGCGCGCCGTGTTCTTGCCCTTGGGTTTCGCGATAGTGCGCTCCATCATGCGCCTGCTTTACGTTGAGAGTGGAATGGGGCGTGGAGGGGAAGGTGCGATGATGGTGGGGTGAGGAGGATGTGGTGACGCGTCCGACTGTGAGGGGCTCTGGCGCCACGGCTAGCTGGGAGACCGATCCCGGACGATGGGTTGCAGAGAGTGGATGAGTGGTTCGCGAGAGAATGTCCGCGCGGTGGTGTGAGATCTCGGAGACGGCGATGAGAGAGTGAGTGGGGTCGACAAAGAGAGAACTCTGAGAATCCAAAAGACAACGACGAATGGCAAAATCAGGCGCTTGCAAGATGGCTGGTCAGTCTCACCCCGCCCCTGAACTGTCATGACTGACGCGTCATTTTGCATTTTGCTTCCGCTATTCAACAACACGCGCAGCTCTAATGCAATTTGATGACATGCAGGATCCTAATCTAATTTCGAACGCAGCCTAAAGCTCATCGTGTCCCGCGGAGGCCGTGTCCTCGGCCTTGTCCGCGGATGTGGTGGCAGTCTCGGTCTCCTCAGCGGCGGCGGAGGTGGTGGAGGTGGTGGGCTTGGGAGGACGGGGGGCGCGGGGCTGCTTCTTCTTCTCGAGGCGCTGGACGTGCATCTGGAGGCGCTTGCCACGGTCGTCAATGTCCTTGACGAAGATGACGGGGTCGGCAGTCTTGTCGCTCTCGAGCGGCGCCTGGACCTCCATGAGGTCGTCCATCCACTGCTCCAACTCCTTGATCATGTCGCGGACGCCGTCAATCTCCTCCTGAGTAAACTTGGGGGGCGCAACAGGGGCCTCGGAGGGAGCGACCTTGGCGGCCTCGAGGGCCTCGGTGCGGTTCTTGGCGGCCTGGACGAGGAACGAGCGTCCAGCGAGCATGGCCTGTCCAAAGTTCTCAACAGCCTTGCCGCGAGTGCGGTACTCCTTGAAACGGGTGATAACGGGCATCTCGACCTTCTCGAGTTCGGCACGCTTGTCGAGGAGAGTGCGGTGGTTGGCGTCATCGGCGTGCTCGTGCAGCCACTCGAACGCGTCGGCGACCAAGGTGGTAAGGCGCTGGCGCTCCGCGGTGCTGGCAAAGTCGTGCAGGGCACGGTTGTCGGCGTCGTCGGAGAGGAGGTTCTGGAGACGGTAGAGGTAGCCCTCAAGAAGGTTACGGGCCTCCTCACGGGCACGACGAGCAGCCTCAAACGAGGCAATAGACGAAAGACGCTGGCTGGTGACGCGCTTCTGCTCGCCCGAGAGGGGCTTGAAGCCAACGGCCGACTCGCGGAACTTGACGGGGAGACGCTCCTTCTTGGGCTTGGTGACAACCTTGGTGTCGTTGGCGGCTGCAGCCTCGCCATCCTCGGCCTCGGCATCAGCAGCGCTCTCCTTGTCCTTCTTGCCAAAGAGACCCTTGAAAGCACCGGCAACACCACCGTCGCCCTTCTCCTCCGCGGTCTCGTTGGAGACGATGGCGGCGTTGGCCACCGAGAAGATGCCGCGGTTGTCGAGGCGAAGAGTCATGTTGACAACAGGCGAGGGCGAGGTAAAGTTGGCGAGAACATCCTGAACATCGGGGAAGTTGACGGAGAGGATCTTGGTGTCGCCCTGGGCAAAGTCGAGAGTGGTGGCCTGCTCGGGGGCAAGGAGGATCGACTTGCGCTCACCAAAGTGAGAGCCAGTGGGGAAGACAACGTTGCCGTCGTACGAAATGTCCTCAAAGCTGCGCTCGGCGACCTCGATCGACTTCATCTTAAACTGGCGGCTAAGACCAGCGGCATAGAACGCAGCACCAAGAACAGCGGCCTCGTCGGTGTTGACACCCTGGGCGATGAGGTCCTGCTTGTCGCCAAGCACATCACGGAGGGCAGTCTGAACAAAAGGAACGCGGGTGTTGCCACCGAAGAGAAGAACCGAGGTGATGTTGTCAAGAGTAAGGTCGGCGTTCTGCAGGGCGTCCTTGAGCGGGTGGGTGAAGCGCTCAACATCCTGGAAGTGCTGCTCGAGCTGCGCACGGGTGAGCTTGGAACGGAAGTCAATGTCGTCGAAGAGCGACTCGATGGCGACGTTGCTCTCCTGGTTGGCGCTGAGAATGTGCTTGACGCGGACGGCCTCCTTCTGCAGCTTGGCCATGGCGCGGGCGTCCTTGCGAACGTCGGCACGACCAGACTGCTTGATAAAGTCGTTGGTGATCATCTCCTGGACGGCGAGGTCGAGGTGCACGCTTCCGACATCCTCCCATCCGACGGAGAGCACCTCAACGTGGGTGGTGTTGATAAGAGTCTTGGACTTGGGCGAGGGGCGGTAGCTGGTCTGGTACATGGAAAGAACAGTGGCAGAAGTGGTGAGACCTCCCGAGTCGTAGACGACGTGGTACTCCTTCTCGCCGAGGCCGGTCTCGGGGTCAAAGTCAGGGAAGGTGCGGGTCATGGCGTAGTTGAGACCGACACCGGTGCCCTCACCGATCATTGCAAGACACGAGAGGCCCTGGAGCTCAAGAGCATCACGATACGCGCGGCGCTGGGCCTGATTCCACCAGGCAGGGACGGTGACAACAGCCTGGGTGACCGAGTCCGGGGCAGCAGTCTCCTCGGCGAGACCCTTGTAGTAAGCGATCTGGTGAGCAAGGAGGTCTGTCGGTGTCCAGACATGCTTGTCCGAGTCGGGCTGGGGAGATACGTGGTCGGGAATCTTGGGGTGGGGGAAGATAAGAGTGCCCTCGTCGGTGAGGACGGGGGCCTGGGGGTAGATTGGGAGCTCGGGGGTCTCGTTGGAGGCGAGGAGGGGCTTGACGTAGGGGAAGTGAGTGTCGGGGAACCTGCTGGCCTGTGTAGGTTAGTCATAACGTCCTGTAAATTCGTTCTTGTTGTTGTTGATACTCACGGCCATCTTGCCCTCCTGACCAAAGACGCGGTCCTCGCGCTTCCAGCCGACTACACTGCTGATTTTACGCTTGCTGTCCCTGTCAAGGAGTACGTCAAAGGGCACGCCGGGCTTGACGAGGGAGAGCTTTGTAAACTCTGCTCCATAGTCGATAGCGAGAATGGCGGCCTGGACCGCCGGGAGGAGGAGGGCGAAGAGGAGGAGGAGAGACTGGGGCAGTCTCATGTTGGCGTTTTGACTTTTGGCCGTCGCCGTTGTGATGTGGGGCCGAGAGGTGGGTTGGTGCGGCGGGGGCTGTTTATTTAAAGGGTGTGTGTGGAGAACAGTGATGAGGCTGATGGGTTCCAACACAGCACTTGGGGGGTGTTACACGTCGACGGTGTGCAACAGCAAGATGCCGATGACGGGTGGAGTGGCAGTGTTGAGGGGATGAAGAATCCAGAAGCAACTCCTCCTTGCTGCCATTCTTGGTTCCATGATGATCCTCGCCACGTACCCCTCCACCGAGGACGCGCGAAACAACATGCTTATGTAATGAAGAAAAAAGAGATTGCGGACATGAACCCAATCTCCGGTGTGTGGAGACTCCACAGTCCCCCTTTCTGGAATGGGGTGGCGATGGTGTGATGTTGCAAAAGACGGCATGTTACTGGAATGTCAAGATGATGACCGAGAACAGACAGAGAAAAGAGTTGAACGGGTGTTGCTCAGCACGACCACTACTCGCTTTCTCCTCTCTCTCTTTCTCTTTCGACGTCGTAGACACATTCCATCCAGATCTCCCTCGCTCCACCCTCCCCCCCCCGCTCACAAGTATAATATATAAAGCATCGCTACCCCCCCCACCAAAATAACCACTCCACTTTCCCACCACTCAGAATGACCGCCTCCACCGCCCACACGAATGCCGACGGCACGCTCGTGCCCCAGTACTCTGCCGAGGAGATTGCCGCCTTCAACGCCCACCTCGACGGAAAGACCCCCCAGGAGGTGCTCGTGTGGGCTATTGACAACCTCGATGGCCTCTACCAGACAACCGCCTTTGGCCTGTGAGCTATTGATTTGGCGACTCTTCGCTGATAACCAGCACCGGCCTTGCCGCGGTGGACATGGTCTCCAAGATTTCGATGGACCGCGAGGACACACACCTCGTCCCTCTTATCTTCCTCGACACCCTTCACCACTTCCCCGAGACTGTCGAGCTCTCAAAGCGCGTCGAGGAGTCTTACCTCGCTCCGCTGCACGTGTACGCTCCTCCTGCTGTCACCACCCACGAGGAGTTTGCGTCCAAGTATGGCGACAAGCTCTGGGTGTCGGACGAGGCCAGCTACGACTACCTCGTCAAGGTCGAGCCTGCCGCCCGCGCGTACGTCGACCTCGGCGTCCGTGCCGTCATCACCGGTCGCAGGCGGTCGCAGGGTGCCGACCGAGCCGACCTCAAGGTCATCGAGGTCGACGAGCGCGGCCTCATCAAGGTCAACCCCCTTATCACCTGGTCGTTCAAGGAGGTCAAGGACTATGTTGACAAGGAGTGAGTACTGGCACAGCTAGGTCCGAGTTACTAGTAGCTGACGCAAAGGAACGTTCCCTACAACCCTCTGCTCGACAAGGGCTACCGCTCGATCGGCGACTGGCACTCGACCGCTGTCCCCGACCCCAACGCTGCCGCGGACGCGGGCGAGCGTTCTGGCCGCTGGCAGGGCAAGGCCAAGACCGAGTGCGGCCTCCACACCAACTACTACGAGATGAAGAAGAAGTTTGAGGAGAGCGCGGCCGCCAAGCAGGCCGCCGACTCCGAGTCCAAGGCATAAGTATAAGTGTGTATTGTAGCTATTAGATGGAATCTTCATTCCTACTCATTCACTCTAGCTCTACTCACTGTCTCCCACGGGCCTCACCTCGCTTCCTGAACCTTCTGACGGCAGGCCATCTCCTCTACCAACGTCAAGCTCGGCCACTCTGATCAAGCAACTTTCCCAGCCTCGACCACATCGGGTTTATGGCGCAGTGGTAGCGCGTCTGCTTTGCAAGGTCTTCCTCGAGGAGTCCAAGTAACTGCTGAAGGCCGAGGGTTCAATCCCCTCTGAATCCATTTTTTTCTACTCCAGAAGAGAGGAAGAATGCAGGTGGCTCGAGAGCTGACGCGCGGTTGTGATCGCGAAGGAACTTCTGGGACAGCTGTGTGGCAAGTGGCAAAGTGGCACCTCACGGAACGGGCCCCCTCCCTCCTCTTCTGCATTCCTTCTGCAACTGGTCTACCTCCTCCCCCAACGGTTTCCAAAAAGGGGGCACGCGATACTCGCACGCTTCAAGCCTCGTATGGGGCTCGAACCCATGACATTTTGATGTCCACTTGAGTAGTAAGAGTCAAACTATCTACCGACTGATATAACGAGGCTACACAACAATGAGTGACCTTTCTTCGAACAATGATAAAAAACACCTTGTAGACGTATCCATGTGTTCGGGTCAGGCGCATGGAGCCCGACTCGGCGGCTGTAGCGGTTCGCCCGGAGGACTTGGAAGCAGGTGTCGATTACCTCGAGCCCGACATGGACGACTTGTTCGACGACAACGACGGGGACAGAATTGTGATCGCCATTCCAAAGCGCCACGTAAATAAGCTCCTCGACATGATGCTGGAGCTTCAGCTGCCTCGTCCCCCGAGCGACAAGCGCACGGGCCCAGGCTAGGGTGTGAAGCACATCCCCCCCGCCTACCTCTACAACCATCGCGAGGTGCGACTGGCGCTCCTCGCGGGACTGGTCGATAGCGATGTACATTACGAGCCCGTCGGCAACGCCTTTATCATTGCCCAGTCGCAGCGGCAGCATCATCACCTGTTTGATGACACCGTTGCGCTGGTCCGCGGGCTCGGATTCTTCGCGACCACGTACCGCTACAGGGACGCCTCACGTACCTTGAGCTCAAAGGGCGACGTGCTCGTTATTCGCTGCTCTGGCGACAAGCTCACCGATCCCGTGTCTCCTCGGGCGGAAGCACGCCCTCGAGCGCGTCGTAAGGCAGCAGTCGTATTGGACGTTCGAGATCGCAGAGGAACCGGCGGTTACAACCGTCATGACCAACATCGCCCTCCCCCACGACAGTCGCTTCCACCGTGGCGATCTCCTCGTCCTCAACGGACTGGAGACACCAATCCCCGAGCAGCTGCAGGAGCGCGCCACGAGCCTTGGCGACCTCGGTGTATCGCTTATCCGTCCCGAACCTCTCTCTCGTCCGCCCAGCTTCATGCGTGGGATGAGCACAAGCAGAACCTTCTCGTCAGCCTCAACTCCATGTGGATCCCCCGCGCTATCCGCGAGGCCGACGCCTTTGGGGTCCCCCGCGCCCTTCACCAGTTCGACTTCGTCCGGCAGCGCGCTTTCGTCATCGCCTGCGGTCTCGAGTACTACCAGGCGTACAAGCGCCACCCCACCACTGGCCGCTGCGAGGAGCTGCTTTACATTGCCGGCCAGGTGCACAGGCAGAAGTTTGGCAGCTACGTCGGCATGTTCTATTGAACTGCCGTAACAAGGCCTCCCTGTGAGTACCGCTGAAAA